>JABBWI010000358.1:0-66686 GCA_016647755.1 Suillus subluteus
ATGTGATCCGGTGCGGCACGAATATTCCGTCAGATGTTCCATTATCTCAACGTTCACAGTGACAAACGTGATATTCACATTCTTGCCAATGAGCTGGTTCCTGGGGATATTGTTGCGCTTTCATCGGGAGACCGTGTTCCCGCGGACATGCGTATCATCACGGCAGTAGACCTCGAAATTGACGAGAGTAGTCTGACTGGTGAGACCAACGCACGTCGAAAGGATTCCGATCCTTGCGTCTCTCAAGTTTCTACGTCTACAACTGTTTCGAATAGCCCAGAAGAACTAGGAGATGTCGCGCTAGCTGAACGATCATGCATCGGATACATGGGAACTTTGGTTCGGAACGGTGAGTAAATACTAAGAGCGGGATCCACGAACTTAGTCCCCCACTACTTTAAGGTCGTGGCGTGGGTGTCGTGATCGCCACTGGCACTCAAACAGAGTTTGGTGTGATATTTTCCATGATGCAAGATGTAGGTGTCTTTTGAGCTTTGAATCAGGAGCATGCTTAGCTCCAAACAGGTCGAGGAAAAACGCACGCCTCTTCAATTGAGCATGGATGAGCTGGCCAAGAAGTTGTCGGTTATATCCTTCGGCATTATTGGAGTCATTTGCCTCATTGGCATGTGGCAGCAGCGGCCCTGGTTGGACATGTTCACCATCGGAGGTAGCTGATTCCATTAACGACATCTTTGCTCATTTAACTTTGTACGCAGTATCTCTTGCGGTAGCAGCCATCCCGGAGGGCCTCCCCATCGTCACGACTGTCACGTTAGCTCTTGGTGTGCTAAGGATGTCGAAGAGAAAGGCTATCGTAAAAAAACTTCATTCTGTCGAAGCTTTGGGCTGCATTTCTGTCATTTGTTCTGACAAGACCGGTCAGTTAATAATTGCATCATCTTTGTCTTTTGTTACAATTGATGTTACAGGTACTTTGACAAAGAATGAACAGACCGTTACAGAGATGTATGTCGTCGATGAGAACATTCACGTCAATGGCCCTTGGTCAACGATATCCCCGGCGGTTAGGAAGCTTCTGGAAATCGGCTCTTTGTGCAACAATTCCTCGATGGCTAAGGATGGCGAGGGCAAATACGTTGGACAATCAACCGACGTGGCATTGATAAATGTTCTGTCCTTATTCAATATACCAGATCAACGGCAGGTAGGTTTGTAGCAACGGCGTCATCAGTGTTTTATACTAAAATTGGTCAAAGTCCTTCATCCGGCTTTCGGAAAAACCTTTCAACTCGGAACAAAAGTACATGGCCGTCAGCGGTATTCACTCACACTCCACAACTATCTATTCAGGTTCTCCTAGCGAGATATATTACATCAAGGGTTCTATCGACGCCATCTTGGATCGTTGCAAATACTACTTTATTACGGACAGCTCAATATCTGCCTTGGACGCTGGCACGCGCAGCGTCATACTGAACAACGCTCAAGCAACAGCGTCGCGGGGCCTTCGGGTAATTGCCATGGCGTATGGATACGGATCTATCGATTCTCCTCGCCAGGATTCTGCACAACCACAGCACCGCGCCACCCAGTCAGTGCCAATGTCGCGAATCCCAGTGCCTGATGAGGACAAGACCAATCTGGTCTTTGTTGGGTTCCAGGCCATGTTTGATCCCCCACGCAAGGGAGTTGCGGATGCTATCGGCTTGCTCCAGAACGGCGGGGTACAAGTTGTTATGATCACCGGAGACGCTGAGCAGACAGCCTTGGCTATCGCCCAAAAACTGGGGCTCCGCGTTGGTCCTGCACATGCTCGCGATGGCCAGCTCCGCAAATATTGCTTGACTGGAAAGGATCTCGACCAGATGAGCAAATCACAGCTCATCGAGCGGGTAGGCAGCGTGAGCGTGTTCGCGCGGACAACACCGCGACACAAAATGGCGATTGTCGAAGCCTTCCAAGCTCGTGGAGCTGTTGTGGCTATGACTGGGGACGGGGGTGAGTGCTGTCTATATCATGCCATGAGCATGCTTATATTGATTCTGCCTATTTTTTCTTCGGCCTGTTTCGCTAGTCAATGACGCGCCAGCGCTTAAAATGGCTGACATTGGTGTGTCGATGGGGAAAAGTGGTACCGACGTCGCGAAGGAAGCCGCTGATGCTATCCTCGTGGATGACAATTTCAGCACAATATTACCTGCTGTCGAGGAGGGTGAGCAATTTACTCTTCCAATCATGGTCACGTAACTATTGAAAGCGCTTCTGAAGGCAAATCTATCTTTCACAACATCCAAAACTTCTTGTCTTTCCAGCTCAGTACAGCTGCCGCTGCATTGACGCTCATTACACTCAGTACACTGTTTGGGTTCAGCAACCCGCTCAACGCTATGCAGATACTTTTTATTAATATTTTGATGGACGGTATGTTCTTTGGGTCGCCCTCGAATAACGAATGTCTGATTTAGTTCCAGGTCCTCCAAGTCAATCGTTAGGCGTCGACCCAATAGATCCAGCAGTCATGCGAAGACCTCCACGGAAGAAAAACGAGCCGGTAATCACTAAACGCCTGTTATACGCGTCCTTTTCTCGGCAGCTACCATTGTCTGTGGAACCTCTTACATTTATACCATTGCGCTTGGTGATGATCTTGTTTCGAGGCGGGAACAAACCATGGTCGGTTCTTGGACTCCTGAATTCTGCTTACCACAACTTACATGTTGAATAGACTTTCACGTGCTTCGTCTTCCTTGACCTCGTGTCTGCAGTGCAGAACCGCGGTCTCGGATGTGGCCTGATACAAAACAAGATGCTTGTGACAACCGTATCAATATCATTCTTCGTCCAACTGACACTCGTTTATGTTCCCTTCATGCAAGCGATCTTTCAGACGGATGCTCTTGGCGGGCAGGACATCTTGACCATCTTACTCATAGCTGCAACGTCTTTTGTGCTGCATGAGGGGCGGAGACGTTTCGAGAGAGCGGTCGAGTCAGACGAATCATACGCTAACATCGCGGAAGAGATGGCGTGATCTCTCTTTGATAGAGGCTAGATATCTATACACGAATATATAACGGATGGATAACTATATGGTTTACATAGCATTACACATTATAAACTTGTACACACTTGAGATCAAACTACCACGCATAACTACCGCACAATTGGAAGCATCTAAACTAAGTCATCACTTTGTAGGGAGTGAAGGCTGGGGGAATGATCATCCAGGACGGCGCGCCAGGAGGAACTGCTTGCGGAGCGGCGCCAGTCGCAAGACGAGATTGTGAGTAGCATTCTGTACGGAGTTCCTGGACAAATAGGTCAGTGATGTAAGCAATGTTGACAAGAAAGCGGACGTACCTCAAAACTCCATGATCGAAGACCTGGTGTCGCCGAGATACTCTGAAATATGTCGGGAATATCTTGATGCTCTTGCGCCACTTCATCGGTGCAAATTTGCATGTCGTGTGACATGGTGGTGCCATCGCAGGAAATGGGATCGACCAGACGAGTGGCGACATGACCTTGAACGGTGCCTGTGGGCATCGCGCGCGCTCGAGCAGGAAGGGGAATGATTGCTCTCTTGGGAATAGCACCCTGCCAAACCGCAGCTGCCTTCGAGATGAAAATACCCTCATCATCTTCTGCAATTTCAAAAGATAGGTTCAAGGGGATATCTTTGCCTCCTGCACCGGCCAGCTGAGAGGATTCTGGAGACGTGTAGTAGTGGCTGTAACCGCTGATTGATGTTAGGTTTGGTGTATCGGGTGAGACGGTCAGGCCGAGCGTTCCGCAATGCGCAGGTTGCAAAGACATGATGGAGATATTTGGGGATTAAGTGACTGAAAGATTGTTTTGCTGTACGCTAGATTTTATAGGTGATGTCAAAGGAAGCTGCTATAGTGGATTAACGTCAATTATTAGTTCACTCCAATCGGTAATGAAGAAGAATGAGATAACGCAATAAAGCACCTCATTTACAAGGCATATGGGACCGGAAAAAGGCCAGTTGGTCAATGGAACTGGCGACGTCCACACATTGTATGGCGTGATATGTGCACGGTTGTGGAATCTGGATGGACCCAGACAACAAAAAAATGTTCGCAGCATCCGTGACTCAGTGACTCGGAGGGTCAATCACGTGACACGCTGATAACTACAACATTTGCACGTGGCATCCTCAACTATGTAGGTAACCAGTGGACGTTTAGGCGTTAGACCATCAGACATTAGTGCTATTAGTCCTACATTCACCCGGAATATATCACCTGGAATGCCCAGGCATAATGTACTTGGTCGACTTGATCCTGAGGCACTACTATGGTCAAGACACCTGATTCATCAATGTTCCACTGAAGGCTCTGCGAATTCCTTGATGGTCCCAGCAGCACAACATTGTCACCCTCCTGAATCGGTAGCGCCACGCCACCCGCATCCACCGTCACTTGCCCATCGCTCGGCTTGTTGAATGCGATGATGCAAAATGATTTTGGTGTGGTTTACCATGATTTCCGTGTCATAGTCCAGCGCCAAAGACAGCATCTGGGGGTATTGCAAATCCTCGATATAGTCGCTTATATTCAATATTCCAGTATAATGCTCCAGCTCAGATGCATTGAATGCATTGTGCGCCAAGCCTCCTGGCCATGAACTAAACCCATACTTGGAGTAGTCTGGATTGAACCTGCAGGAGATCAGAAACAGGAGCCATACTCGCGGTATCAACACTCTTACCATTCCGAAAGTGAGTAGTATGTTCCGCGATGAATGTCGGGATAATCCGATTTGGCGGTGTTCATAAGCTCTTTGACAAAGTCACGGTGTGGGTTAAGGTGTACACTACTTCTGTGTGTGGTATTTTTAGTGTCAAACAGTCCATAACCGTCGTGATGTTTCTGCAATGCGGCACGGTCAGACTGGATAAACAAAGGATAAAGAGCAGTTCGCACAGTAACGAGAACAAAGTACTTCGCCCCAGCTTCGGTGAACAGATCTAACCAAGCACTTGGATTCCAAGTGGATGCCGTGAAGTTAGCAATAAAGTCATCATATACGACGTCCTGCACTCCACGGGTATGAACGCTAATGCTGACTGAAAGCTCATTATGCTTACCTTCCCATAAGTGTCCAGGTGATGTATCCACGTCGGCGAGTTGGAGTTCGGAGGATTATGGAGATTCCAGCTGCTCTTGTGTTAGAATGACCCGCTGCGTATGACGTGGAACCTCCTTACTCATACCACTCCGCATATGAATTAGGCGGGCCCTATGTAAAATGCATCAACCAACGTGAACGCCACCAAAAGCACGAACATACTTACCCAAGCTGGAACACTGTAGATACCCCAGTGAATGCTGCAAATGCATGAGTCCATGGTTCATCTGAATCCTCAGGAATCATCTGGTACTTACAATATTCCATACTTCGCCTGGTTCCACCAAGTGGGCGTCTCATGTGTGCTCAGCACATCAGCGTCCGCTGTCCATTCGGTCCGCAGCGGGACGATGGGCCAGCCCACGGAAGTCCCAACGATATTCCCAAATTCATCTTTGATCGTGACTGTCGCATTTCCCGTCCCGTCGTTGTTGAGAACAAGGACGTCCACACGAGCCTGGTCTGCGGGAACCAGGCGATACACGAGGCCAGGCGTGACTGTGGAGACCCCCTCGCCTGCTACTGAGATCTCATACTGCGAGTTTATGGATGCGTTCGAGGAGGTCGCGTAAGTCCCTGGGAGTATATTCGCAAGGGTGATGGCGACGGCTTGAGCTCGCTGCCCGTTGACGTCCTCCCACCTCATGCTGAACTGGGCACTACGAACAGAGAGCTGGGGCACCAGAAGACCACTGGAGGATTCAAAAGAAGGTGTCATAGAGAGTGCGAATACATGGAGTCTGTTCGAAGTAGAAGATGTGTCTGGGAGTGTGATGCTCTGAAGCGGCGCACGAGATGGTACGGATAGCGATATTTGGAATATGTGGCTGGAATTCCAGTTCTTGTTGGATGAATATTCTTCGAAATGATATGGTCTGTTATAGGTCAATGGTCAGTATGAGTTGACAAAGACGATGCACTTTTTTACGTTCGAATTTCTCCCCAGTCGACATTAGGCCATTTCCACCAGCCTTTCCCGGTGACTAAAGGCTAGCCATGAGCTGGCAGAGTCCGCGCGGGAGTTGAGAGAAACTAACATTGCAAGTACTTAACTGAGTTATCCGCGTAGTTCAGATTGAACGTTCCACTTAATCTACCTACGAATTCAAATCGACGCGTCAGAGGATGCAGACAGTTGACTGCACTTCCTACCCAAATCATCCCCTGCATATACGATATGCAACTCATGAACATAAGTTGCGTTCGAGAGTTTCACAACTTGTCCTTCAGCAATGACATTGTCTTGGCTTTGTCCCCAAGTCGATGGTAGGTCATACTGAAGATCGTTGAGTGAATAGACAACACCTTATCACGACCCCCACCTTGATTCCATTATACAACCATGGACCCTCAGGTAGGTACTCTGCTGCATACGTAGCGCCATTCCCATCGAAGTTGCCGGTGATGCCATCTAGCGAAGCAGCTTGGTTATTGAATAGATCGCTTAGTAGAATGACAGCAGATGGAAATGTGACGAGGGATGACTTTACAGTGCGAAAGTAGGAGAGTAAAGCCCCGTACAGCAATGGTACACCAAAGACTCTCATAGCGGCCTCGAAGGGGGGCCGCTTCGCGAGGGTGCATGCCTTTTCTATCCACAGCTAGGCAAAATATCGGTGTTATGTCATTCGCATAAACAATACTATCTGACCATGGTCACAGTAGCCTGTCATGTTCATGATATATGTTTCTTCCATAAGTTACGAGGGTCGGCAAGAAGCGTATCTGATGATTGTGGTTTAATTTCAAGTCGAGTACACGACACGCTGAAATGATTCGGAGAAGACGAGAATGACGTTCGACGTAGCCGCGCTCAACGGTTTCGATTACGCCGCTGTTAGAAAGGCTTCAAGTTACTGTGCGAAATGTGGCAAACAGCCTTTGAAGTTTCAACCTTGGAATTTTGAAGCGTCCAACTGAGCTGAGAGATATCTCGGGAATGGCTGGAGAAATCAAAGCATGATAGATTAGGCGGGGGCACTGATCAGTGAATTCATGAGTCTATGTCATTTAATTAGCTATTTGATGGTCTGTGAACAAAGGAATGTGAAGTCCCATACACTGAAACAGTGGACCGGGATCTGACACAACTGAAGAGGAGTAAAGAAACAGGAACTAAATCGCGAGCGAGCGCACACATAGACGCACAAGCGTTTGGAACCCGACAGATGCGTACTTACTAACCACGAGAGTAAAGAATCATGCTTACATAAGGAATTGGGGAGAAAGCCGGCAGAATGGGCACAGCTTAGACGCATCGGAAATTTTTTATCTTCGCAGCCTGCTCGAACATGTTCCTCGAGTTCTAAAACACATCTACTGATTCTATCTCCCGCCAGTGAGATTCTGCAAGAATACCTTTTTGTTCAGCGACGTTTCGTAACTCCTCGAGATGCGCCAACCTCAATTTAATCATCTTTTGGGCGACAACTTGTCCGTGATCATGCTTGAGCGACGTATAGCCGTGATATAGAGGTAGTGAGATTTGCCTAATGTGCTACTTTATGAGAGAGTAAATACGATACTTACCTCCCAGTCGCCCCAGAACAGGCGTATCTCGTTTCTAACACAACAACTCTAATCCATCAGCACTTCCACTATCCACAATCCTCCTCGCAGACCACGTCCGAATAATACCCGAGCCGACAACGACAAAGTCAGCATGCATCAGAAACGTGAGTGGTGATGGGTAAGGGTGGGTAGAACCAAAACGAGCAGCTGGGGTTTGGGAGTGGGAGCCCTGGAGAGTGCTGGATGCGTGCTTGGAGGGTTTGAATGGTGTGGAGGTCGTCAAGGAATTCAGTTAATGCTAGGCGGATGAGGGAGTGTGTTGCATATCGCGGGAAGGAAGGAATCGATGCGGTTGTGGTGCACTTGCAGTTTGTCGTGTTCTATGATTTCCTTGCAAGTTCGGTGCTGTTCGCGCTCCATAGCTCGATAAGCTCGTGGAATTTATTCGCCCTATATGTCGCGGACTTTATCGTATACACCAAGTCCACGGCCTGCGTGTATCCATCATCATCAACATCGTCACCAACCTAGTAAACTGACTCACCTACCTGCACGTCGACAGTGTCTGTTATCGTAGGACTTCGTATCCGTGGGTTAACAATATCACACTCGCGGTGAGATGTACCTGCCTGGACTACTTCTTCTGGAGCATCGGTGCCTTGGTAAGCATTGTTCTTGAAAGACGTTGGGAGAAAAAGGACATGCAGCACGAATTTCGTAGTAGATGTCGTGGATTTCGTAAGAAAGCGGAAGAGGGGAATGTATATTTGAGGAATAGTCAGGATGATCTAGGTATTCGAGTCAAATGAAGAATGAGGACTGATCCTGTCCTAGAACTGCGTTAGTAGCAGTGCAATGGAGAACCCAGGACACATGGATACGGCAACGATGTTGGACTTTTGCACCCTGTCGCTGACGACGTGGATGATGGAGTTGTCTGTCTTGGGTACCTGCCTGACTGACGGGAGTGTATCTAGGACACGCTGGAGGTGGTGGATGGAAACGACCATTTGAAGGGAGCACCAGCCCTCTTGGTGGAAAAGAGGATGTAGCTTGAAGGTTGCAACGTTGAGGACTAAGAGGGAGCGGTGACTGCATAACGTTGATGATGCGTAATACTGTTGGGTGGGTGGGTGAGACGAGGTGAAGAGAGAGAATCAAGAATGATTAATGATGCTCAGAATGATGCATTTTGGGTTAGTACAGCAGTTCAGTCTCTGACGGTAGATTGAACGGACGAAAAGCAGTTTTTATGACGTATAAACCTTAGATAACAATCTGCAGGCCGGCCTGCTACGCACTCTGCATAGTGAGGAGATATATAGAGTCAGTTTGAGGCTTTGAGGTTTGCGATCGAGGATGTGCTTTATTAAGGTGGCATGGAGTAGGCCGTCGGCATCAGGAGGCGCTTGCAACACTGGAACAAATATTGCCTCGATCGGGCGTTGATGGCCTGTTGTTTTATATAAATGATGTGGGTCTCTTATTTTACATCACTTCAACTGCTATTCACAATGAGCAAAGGCAAATCGTCAAGAGGTTCGACTCAACAAACCCATAATTCTAATGAGGCAACAGCTGGTGAAGGTCCGGTACGTACTAGATCATGAGGATCATGAGGATCACTTAGTTCACTCCACTCCAAATACTGACATTGACGCATCCTTCGTCTAGCACCGAACCCGTGGCAAAGTCGATCGTTTTTTTTGGGAAGGTCAAGGACGGTGTAAACAAGTTAAGACCCTCTGTGAGTCCATGAGCATCGTAGTGAGTGCCCTGGAATACGACTAAGATTGGCATAAGCGCTCGAAGGATTCCCGCGGTCGTAGCCCTGTTCCCCCGAATGTCAATCAAGAAGGTGCTTCAGCGACCTCGGTAGGTTCTCATACTTGCCCTCCAGTTTCTGCGCTCTAGGCTAAATTCTGGTGGTCGTGCACGTTCAGGCGGCTCCGTCTGGTGTGGAGGTGGAGGCTGATACCCGATCGGCACTTCAGGTTACTCAAGAAGCTGTAGAGGTCATGCATTCACTTTCGGGACATGCGACAACCGTGGTTTCTCTTGTTCAAGGCGCACAAGAGGATCTCGATACTGCGGACAAGTTCCAAGACACTTATCTCAAACCTCTCAAGATATTCGACGATGTTATCGGGAAGATCGCGGATGTATGGACCTTCCTCTCGATCAGAACCGAACTAATATAGTTCCACAGATACATCCATATGCAAAGATGGCTCTGGGCGTGTTGTCTTGTGCAGCCAAAGTACGCTTTCATTTTCTCTCTCCCTATCTCAGCCCACTGTGACTCAACAATCAATTGTACAGATTATTCTGGCGCAAGTGGATTGCGACAGAGCGGTACGCGAACTTCTCGAGAAGTTGTGCCAGGTTTACAGCTTCATAACACAAGACGAGATGATTGGTAAAATCTCGTCGATGCACGCTATCCTTGGAAAGATTTCTCAGCAGACCCGTGAATGTGCTCAATTTATCAAAGATTATTCGGAGACCAAGAACTTTTGTGAGTCTTAACAAGCTGTTGCACTCTGTACTGTCTCAAGCTTCTACCATTATCACAGGGAAGAGACTTGGAAAGAACGTCTTCGTGGAAACGAAAGATACGATCAAAAAGTACAGTGACGTGTTCAATACGCTCATGGAAAATTTCCGGGACCAGATTTTTCACGACGTGGCCATACACGTCCACCGTATGGGTAAGGGTTCAGACGTCCTTGTGACTTCACATATATTCATATCTTTTCAGAAGAAACATTGGACCTCAGCGGTATGACTTATGCAGATGGTGCGGGACTAGATACCGGAAAAGAATGCCTTGAAGGGACCCGCACGGAAATCCTTTCCCAGATTACGGAATGGGTCAACAGCACTGGGGACAACGTTCCACGCGTGCTGTGGCTATCTGGCCCTGCAGGTAAGGGCAAATCGGCCATCGCCCACACCATTGCTAAGTGGTTCAACGACGTGGGAGGGCTTGGTTCGTGCTACTGTTTTGACCGCCAGCGAGAAGCAGATCGTCGCCATGAGAAGATCTTTTCCACGATCGCGCTCGATCTGGCTGACCGTGATCTGGAGATGAGGCGGGAATTGGCAGATGCAGTTAAGACCGCGAATTCGCTGAAGAAGACAGCGGATATCGTCCAGCAGTGGCAGAAGCTTCTTATCGAACCACTGAAGAAGTCATCTGGGTCAACTGGGGAACCCATCGTGATCGTGATCGATGCACTAGACGAGAGCGGTAGAGCAGAGACACGGAAAGGCCTCCTCCGCATTCTAGCTGGCAAACATCAAAACTCTGACGTTCCCAAAATCACAGACCTCCAGACAACTTCCGCTTCATCGTTACCTCTCGCCCGCTTGGTGACATCAATGACGAGTTTTGTGGTGCTCAGCATATTCGACAGATGTCGATGGATGGCATTCCACGAGAATTTGCAGAGCGCGACATCCGTGCTTACGTATCCAAGGAATTGGAAGGGCCTGATTTCCAGGATAGAGAGTTCGCAGTCCTCGCTGAGAAAGCCGATGGTCTTTTCGAGTGGGCGCGTCTCGCCTGCAGATATATCAAAGAGTCTTATATGGTATCCCCAAAGGTTTGCTACGAGGGTGTGGTGTCACGCGATGCTGCTGAGGGAAGCCCGCTATTGCACAACATGTATCGCCTCATTTTAGAAGATATCATTATCGGGGATCCATCTTTGCATTCGCAGAAACAGCGTTCGACTGCATTGGCGATATTTCGCTCAGTGATGGGACAAATACTAGTCACAGCTGAACCACTTCCTTTAGCTTCCCTGAATGCCATGAGGCGCCATTTTCCAACGCAAGAGGACAATTTTGACATGGAGTTTGTGGTAAAAAGGATGGGCTCCCTCCTCAGCGGCACCGCCACCCCAGATTCCCCAATCCGACCCCTTCACGCATCTTTCCACGATTTCTTGACGGACGAACGATCCAGTGGAGAGTTTTTCATCGACCTGTCAAAGGCGCAACGCGACCTTGCATTCGCGTCACTTCGGGTGATGGAACACGGTCTTCGCTTCAATATCTGTGATTTAAAGTCGTCATACCTACCTAATAGCGAAGATCCTGGGCTACAAGAACGAGTCCAAAAATGCATCTCCCCACATCTGTCATATTCATCTCGATTTTGGATGTCGCACGTACGAACCACAGCCTTCGAGAAGGAACTCGCGAAAGAAGTGAAACTGTTATTCGACCACGAGCGGGTGTTTTTCTGGCTGGAGTCACTCGGCCTGATCAATGCGCTCAGCGGTGCAGTTCGTGCCCTTCCGCCCATTGCCCAGTGGCTGAAAGTGAGCACATTGCTACTAGATGTCAGATAAAGCGCTCATGCTCAATTACAGGACAATTCCGAATTCAAAGATGTCTCGTCGACTGCAATGGACGTACAGAGGTTCATTCAAGTCTTCGGCGGCATGATTTTACACAGCACACCACATCTGTATATATCAGCACTCTCATTCTCGCCTGCCAACTCTCCGCTATCGAGAAGGTTTTCTGCACGTTTTCCGAATACTCTTCGTGTCGCATCTGGACGTGATATAAACTGGCCAGCTGTTCAGACCGTGCTCAGGGGGCACACTTCTTCAGTTCGGTCGGTCTCGTTCTCGCCGGACGGCACTCGCATCGTCACTGGTTCTTCGGATAACACTGTTCGGCTGTGGGATGCAGGGACGGGGGAGCCAGTCGGTGAGCCCTTGCGGGGGGGCACACTGATTGGGTTAACTCGGTCTCGTTTTCGCCGGACGGCACTCGCATCGTGACTGGTTCAAAGGATAATACTATTCGGCTGTGGGATGCAGGGACGGGGGAGCCAGTCGGCGGGCTCTTGTGGGGGTACACGCATTCAGTCAACTCGGTCTCGTTCTCGCCGGACGGCACTCGCATCGTAACTGGTTCAATGGATAAGACTGTTCGGCTGTGGGATGTAGGGACGGGGGAGCCAGTCGGCGAGCCCTTGCGGGGGCACACTCATTCGGTTAAGTCGGTCTCGTTCTCGCCGGACGGCACTCGCATTGTCACTGGTTCGGAGGATAAGACTATTCGGCTGTGGAATGCAGTGATGAGGCAGCCGTCGCAACAGTGCGCCGTGTCAGATCCTTCAGCATTCTCAGATGAACATCGCACGATCGAGGCCACAACTACCATGACATTAAACACTTGCAACAATCACCTCATTTCCTTCTCGTCCAACTCCATCCATGCGCTGCGCAACACTTCTGAGTTAATGGAGGGAGCATCCCATGACAACCGCAGTTCGACCCCCATTTTCCTGGATAGTGACAGTGGATGGGTTGTAGGACCCAAACATCGGCTGTTATTCTGGGTCCCACCCGCTTCTTGACATCCATTTTATAGCCCTGGCACTTTATTAGTGATGCCCAGAGGAGGTCCTGAGCTTGATTTGAGCCGCATGGCACATGGACAACGCTGGCAAAAGTGCCGAAAGGAGTAAGTCTCTTCAAAGCCCTTTCTATTCCTCGCACTTACTAAAATCAACACTTGCAGACCTTAGTACTGTGATGATCCTATTCTAGCGAATCCGTGCTTCCTCATAGCGGACTGAGAAGCTGAACAGAAGGACATCGTTGTTGCGGTCATCTGTGGTGTTCAAGTCCCCATTGCACCGAGTACATTCATAAAGCCTGAGAAAACGGGGTGGGACGAAATATGTAGTTCACTGTGTTCACTGTAAAATACAATATGTAATCGCGATATCCAAGACGATGGCGGTGAGAACGAGAGCACCGCGAAAACGATGTGTGTGATGTTGACGATGTGAGCTGTAAGCTGTGCGGCGTGAAAAAAACAGCTAGAGGAAAAAAGGCACTGGGCAAGAGCAAGCGAATGGGAGACAAAATTGAGGCAACGCGAAGAGTAGAAGTTCCAGCACGATAAATCAGATTGAATTAAGGGTGATATTTGGCGCAAATGCACCAGGGTGTCACAACGGGCGTCCTCATCATGGAGCTCTTCGATAGTCAGTTTCTGGAAATTCAACAGGAGGAGTCTAAGGACTGCAATTGAGTTCCATAAGTCTGCATTGAACTCGTGATAAATGAGTGACAATGTGAATATTTGCATGTGACTAGGAGAAACAGATTGCGACTCAGGAAGCTGTTGGGAGGGCGTTCATAATACAGTTACTGTGTGGGTCTTCAACATATATCATAGTTAATTAGATGGTGCAAATTGACCATTTTCGTGGCCCATTTTATCCTCTCCAAAGCAAAAATAGGAGGGCTCAGCCACTGTAGTGGTGTCTCCGTTTCCGCTCCAGAGGTGTGGTTACTACATTTGATCTGGCGGCGTAAAAGATGGAAGTACTGTGCAGGCGTGGTCAGGAACACTAGTACGTGCATGTTTACGTTCAGTTTCTCTTCGTACTGCTGCTTCAACTGAGATCACGCCATCTGACTGGAACATACAGCCATCAGCACTCCCTTTGAAAACATAAACAGAACTAAACATACGCACCTGTTAGTGGGGGAAGGATATATATCCAAACTGGCTTATTAGCCAAAAACCCTGATACATCATTCAGTTTAGCTATCTACTGTAGCACTATCTAGGTTGATGTATCCTTGGGTGGATCCCAGCAGTGGCTTCTGTATACATTATTCCCAGCATATTTTCGCATTTTTGGCCACTTGCCCCCCCCCCCCACAATATTCTCACACTTCATATCTCCGCATTTTGGGCCACCTACTGTGGGAATTTCCCCACAACACCAAAAACATCGCCCATTTTGGGAATCTCCACAATATCAATTATTCCCACACCCTCCCCACCTTACTGCAGCTTCACCACTACACCACAATAGGTCCCCCCCTGTATCTAAGTAGTAGTTTAGCATACATATGTATAATGTAATATAATAGACCGCTTTTTTTCTTATTTGTTTATCTCCTCCTCCTCCAGGGGCCATTCAAAATAGGTTAGGGTATGAAACACTTTCGCACTCTTGCCCTTTTAATAGGGAAGTGTTCTAGGATATTTAGACCATGTTTAAGAGTATATATGAAGAGATTGCCATCTTTATTTGACCCCCTGAAGCGCCCTACATCAATAGATATGGCATATATACAGGAAAATACAAAATATGTTCTCATGTGTCAATTTCTAGGTACAGAGCCTTTGAAACATGATTCCCAGCATCTATCCAACAGTATGAAAAATGTATCAGGAGCTCAGGACCACAAGATGAGACTTTGTTGTGTAGTGCATCCCCCCTCTCCTGATGGTTTACCTCCTGTGAAATTTTTTCCTGTAGGACTGGACCTCAAGGAGGGCATGGGGTCTATTGCTATGCATATTTAGAGTATATCTATCAGGTAGATACTCCAGGAAATCTATAGGATCCTTCTACAGGAACAACAACTTGACAAATCACATTTTTCATATGTTTGAAGTGCTTCACCATCCCATTCTTAGACAAATCATCCAGGCTACTCATAGACTATCAGTAATACATATATATTTACTTCTTATGCTAAGGATCAGCCAGATATAGGGCAGAAATTTGAGATCTGATGTAAAGGGGGTATTTCTACTGATTAGAAACCTATATGGTAATCATGAGTGTTATCAGTGATCAGAGACCTGGGATACCTTTCATGTATATCCCTAATTATAGCCTTAAAGCTTGAGAAAGATCCATTAAGGATTGAGTGAATGACAAGCAAAATAACATATGTGTAAATAGTGACAATTCACATCTGTTCACACAAAGTCACATTTATATATGATACAGGTCAAAGATCTCATTACAAATGTGTACAATACATGGTAGACTACCTAAGGAACCTATACTATACACTGCCCTGAGGGTAGAGGGTGGGTACAAGAGATGTAGTATAAAGTGGGTTGACCTAGCATAAAAGTCCAACAACTACTTAACTGATCATTTTCGATGTTTTGGGCATTTGGAGTTTCCCACACTCAATTTCTTATATATTTCACTTCCCCAGTTCTCAATTCTGGATGGATATTTCTGTAACTTTCGTCCTAGGATAGTAAATATATGTGAAATGTACTTGAGGTGTCTGATCATTAAATATTGATGATTTGAGGGCATAGGCCCCTTATCAGTAGAAATAGCAAGTATATGCACTAGCTCAAAACTCCGGCCTATTTTAAGCTGATCCTGGTCATCAAAAGCAGGTATATATGCTATGATAATGATATATGAACAGGGATGATTATTAATGCAAGGGTATAGTAGTCAGAAACATCAAACATATGAAAAATGTGATTTGTCAAGTTGTTGTTCCTGTAGAAGGATCCTATAGATTTCCTGGAGTCTCTACCTGATAGATATACTCTAAATATGAATATGAACAAACACCCCACACTTCTTGAGGTCCAGTCCTACAGGAAAAAAAATCACAGGGGGTAAACCACCAGGGGAGGGGGAGTACACTACACAATAATCTCTGATCCTGTGGTAATGAGCTCCTCACACATAATTCTTAATATTTAATAGATGCTGGGAGTGATTTTTCCAGGTATATCCACCTAGGAATAAATAAATGGCAACATATTTTGTATTTTCCTGTATATATGCCATATCTATTGATGTAGGGCGCTTCAGGGGGTCAAATGAAGATGGCAATCTCTTCATATATACTCTTAAACATGGTCTAAATATCCTAGAACACTTCCCTATTAAAAGGGCAAGAGTGCGAAAGTGTTTCATACCCTAACCTATTTTGAATGGCCCCTGGAGGAGGAGGAGGAGATAAACAAATAAGCAAAAAAGCGGTCTATTATATTATATTATACATATGTATGCTAAACTGACAAAACCAGATGAGTTCACCCTTGAAAGCGCACTCTGTGCCTTCATTGTGTACATACGCACTTCATCATGCTTCGCGCTTTTCAACGTGCTCCATCGCGCTCCATCACGCTTCAACGTGCTTAAGTGCACTTTCGCATTGCTGTGCATGCACTTGGTGTGCATGCGCTTGAGTGCGCTTCGGAGGCACTCGGGTGTACACGTAATAGTGGAGAGGTCAGGGTTTTCTTAAGCAAGCCTCATGGTATCTTAGCGAGCTCGTTCCTATCATATAATGGACCCTTGTCATGTATTTTTCCCTCAGTCATTCTCTCATCCTTCCTTTGGATAGCGGCTGAGGTATGCACTTATTGTCATTAATGTTTACTTTATATCTGACTATGTAGTAGTGCGGTATACACTGCTTTTACTTAGGTGAATAAAGTCGTTCTCTCATCCTTCCTTTGGATAGTGGCTGAGTGCGGTATACACTGCTTTTACTTAGTTTTGTCATAAACTACTACTTAGATACAGGGGGGGACCTATTGTGGTGTAGTGGTGAAGCTGCAGTAAGGTGGGGAGGGTGTGGGAATAATTGATATTGTGGAGATTCCCAAAATGGGCAATGTTTTTGGTGTTGTGGGGAAATTCCCACAATAGGTGGCCCAAAATGCGGAGCTATGAAGTGTGAGAATATTGTGGGGGGGGGGGGGGGTAAGTGGCCAAAAATGCGAAAATATGCTGGGAATAATGTATACAGAAGCCACTGCTGGGATCCACCCAAGGATACATCAACCTAGATAGTGCTACAGTGGATAGCTAAACTGAATGATGTATCAGGGTTTTTGGCTAATAAGCCAGTTTGGATATATCAATATGACAGTATGGACTGACATACGATGAGCTTATCCTCATACAACTTTAGGACAGGACTCCTGGTACAAATTTTTTTGTGCATAAGTGGCTGTGTGAATGCTGGTTCATTAAGCTCATTTAATTACTAGGGGTCAGCGGTGCTGACTTGTGACTGTGCAGAGTGATTGCCTTTTTATTAGGGATGCTACCAATTACAAAACATAAAGATATGAATAAAATAAGTTACATCATCGAGTTTGGCTCAGCTATCAATGTTTTGAATACAGTCGATGTACTTTGTGGTCAACAAGGTTCATGAGGTGTGACTTCAGACTGGGTCTACGAGGCAAATTGATGGTCTGTCAGGCTGTGAGAATAAAGGGGACACGTACAAGCTGTAAGCCCATCAGATGAGTTACTGTATAATTTCGACCTTAGGTTTGTGGGAATTTTAGCACTGCATTACCTAATGGTTTTGTGACATGTTCGTCTCTTGAGGACAGCTGTGACAAACTTACAATAGGTTCATATATGTTCATGTATACATGCTCAGTAGGATAATGTATGTACCCTCTACATAGAGTATGGCCAAAAATAACAATAATGGAAAAAAAAATAGTGGTTGGGTGAATGTTTTCATAAAAAAACATATCTTAAAATAAACATATCATATGTTATGTCACAAAATTAGGTTCGCCAACCCAAAACAGCTGTGACTGTCACAAAAAATAGGTTCGGTTCGTCAAGCTAGCTACAGTGTGACGAACCTAAGGTCGAAATTATACAGTATTCTTTCTTAGCTATCTGTGAGAACAGTACATTCTGGATTGCTTAATGATGTCTTTATACTTACTGTGTCAGGTTCCCTTGACTTCCTTAACAAGGCTTTATTTGTTGTTATTTTGAATCTGCAGTTCACATGACATTGTAGGTGACTGTGCTCTGCATGGTAATTTAATTATTTAATAAAGTTGGGTGCACATGCACACAACCCCTTGCACAACACACCCCTTGTAAAAATGGTAGTCTTAGATAATTGTTGGACTTTGAACTAAACCTTCTTGTACACAATGCTGAAACTTGAATTATCTGAGTATCTCCTAGGCCTGAAGCCCAGTGAAAATTGAATGGAGGCCCCCCTTACATGGAGATGGACAGAAGTTGATGGAATCTGAAAAGTTTGGTGTTGACAAATGGTGCATTCCATTGATACTCAGATGACTAGTAGCAATGCTGATTGATGCCAGTGTGTGGTCATCTAAGAATTGAGGAGTTAGATTTCCATAGATTTGAATAGGTGGCTCACATCCTTTGGTTCTCAAAATGTATCAACACAAATTGATGGAAAACAATGCATTTCGAGGATCAGATTCACAAAACAACAAAATAACTGTAAAAATGGGCCAGCATCAGGAAAACTATTGTAAGGATTGTACATTCTCTACACACTGACCAAGCTTCAAAATGGAGACACTCGAACAGACCAGGCGTTTGAAGTCAGCCACGTGATTCACCAATGCGAAGAGCACAACTCTTCACATCCAAATTACATGGATACATTCCTTTCATCTCCCCTTTCCATTTTCTTTCATTACTTTACCTTGTGCTCAGACTTCATGATCTCCTTGTCTTACTGAAGTATTTTCACCTTGCCATATGCTCCTTGTTCTCGTTCCAGCCTAGTCAAGTACTCAAAAAATGTATATATATCGCCCATGTGCACTCATACCTACAGAGTCAGATCCCTGCTCCAAGTACGACTGAAAAGCCTCTCAGAAAGTCTTTGTTTCGAAAATGTTTCCATACTCATCTCTATCACTTCTCCGCTTGTCTTGTTCTTGCATCGTTTTTGTTCTCAATTCCCTGTCAAACTCGTACTCAGCCTTACACTATTGATTGCTTTTTTTACTTTATTTGTCACTTAATTACTTAAGATGCTGCTTTTCCCAATTAGTAGACTTTTGCAAAAGCACCTGTTCAAACTCACAAGTTCAGATAGTGAAAAAGCAATAAAAAGCCAAAAAAAAATAAGTACAATAAGTAGTACTATTGGTTATCACAACTTCAGTCAACTGCTGGTTTGGACAGTCACACAATGTAACACAGTAGTAACACAAAGTCACATCTGCTGAAAACAAGCTCAGCTCAGCATCCAGTGTTGTTCAGCATTGAAGGGTCCTTGTAGCATTTATTAAGTGTACCATGATATGTGGTTGGACAGAATATGATTTGAAGCAGAGTTAAGTGAGATATTGCAAAGTGTCCAAATCAGTGGTTGACTGAAGTTGTGATAACCAATAGTAGTAGTAAGAGTCATGTATACTAGTATTGTCTTAGGGGTCATCCAAAAAAGAAACTGTTGGTAGACACCAATTATTGACTTGGAGTAAGTACTATCCTGTACTCAGGACTGAAACACCATTGACTCACATAAAACCTTAATGATGCTACAAAAACTTTGAAGATAGATCCTATCAATCCAGTGAGTGACCCACACACTGTTGATCATGGATCACTGACACAATTGACAGCAATTAGTCTGATACGTATCTCCTCAGCCAGCGCCAATGGCACCACAGATCTATCAGGATGAGGGCAAAGGTGGCCTATCATGGTGGATCAGCCAGAGGTACCAGTGGATGTGGTGATTGGGCAGGGTGTAGTAGCTGGAGGGGTGAGCATGGGGTTCTGGAGGAGGTTGAGGGTTTTTTTGAGTTGCTAGAACTGAGAGTCACTCAAGTGTATCCATGGCATGATGCATGCACTTGCATTGAGTGGAATGTTATGGCCTCTTGTTCTTTCTGCTGCAGTGGTAAATTCAATTTAGAATGTCTTAATCATGCTCATTTTTTTCAGATTGAGCACACTGTCACCACGATTGCACATAAAGAACTCAAAGCTGAAAATGTTCTGTTGTCCATGTCAAGAGGTTGGTTTAGCATCAGGCTGCCAAAGATCCTCAACAAAGCTACTGGGAAGGAAACCAATGTTCTATTCTTATTTTCAGCAGCTCACTGGACTAAACCAACTAATTTGTTCATCAAATCTCTGTTAGGCAAGCCTGCTGGGTATCTGGAGACCATGGTATAGATGGCATGAATGAGGTCATTGAAACACCATCAGGCTCACTCAATGAGGACAAGTCAGAGGATGGCCAGTGTGCTATGATTTGTAAGTGTTTATCATTCAGGCATCCTCTCACTGACATTCATTGTTGCAGGATTTTATTTTGGTTGCAGAACCTACCAGTTCATGAATACTATTGCTGTCCTATAGTTGTTTTCCACCTGTGCTGCTATCATATTCTCTGCACTTTACCTATTCCTCCAGTTACTTGTGTTACTGGGAGTATCCTTAATTTTGTGCTTATTATGCTTATTGCACTTTCTATGTATCCCTATTAGTATCCTGCTATCAAATGACAGGTGATGTGTGTGAATCTTGCAGGGAGGATGGACAGAGAGGCACTGATGTAGAAACAGGAGTGCCAAAGGTGGAATTAGAATTCAAGGACACAGTAGCATTGATGAGCTGAGTGTTGAGGGAGTAAAAAAATGTTCTGTTGAATGATGCAAGTGAGCAGGATGCAGATATATCCCGGAATAGTTGTTTAAATAAAAAGAACAAGATTATAATAATAAAAGTATTATGAACCTTATAGACTTTGCCTGAAGCTGGCTAGAACGCACCATCAGCATCAAGTTGATGATTTATCAGCACATTTGGCAGTACCTGTGGTGCATAACAGGTGCTCAACACTCTGACCTACACCTGGAATGTCATCTGAATCTACAGAAAGAGTTGCAGGACCTGACATTTGTTGGCCTCTAAATGTCAAAGATGAGAAATTTGAGGAACAGGATGATTGGAATGGTGAGACATAGCTTGAATATTGATACTTCAACATTGTAATTACAACTCATATTGTACTGGAAATTGCCAAAACAACTATCGATTCAAATTGTGCATCTTCAAATGATATTTGTGTCTTCAATGTGTTGTTCATCCTGCATATAAGGCTGACTATGAGTTCGAAGGGGAAAGTGAATGAGACGAGATAGAAGAGAGATGTGTTAGTAGGTAACACAAAGATAGATAGGACTAGGACTAGAGACAGGGACTTTCTGAGAGGGTTTCGGTCATTCTTGGAGCAGGTATCTGAATATAGGATTTTGCTGCTAGATATGAGTGTACATGAGCTGTATATAAGTGTGAAATGGCAAGGGTCCTTGGGTATATCTTGACTGAACGATTATGAGAAAATGGAGGCAGAAGGGAGTGGCGCTGAGCCTGGCAGGGTAGTGTAGAAGGCACAAATGGAGAGTATGAAAGGATTATGGATGAGTGGTGGTCTGAATGTTATAAATGATGAAAGTTGCGTAGTAGTGACGGTTTTGGAGACAGTGAATTGAAAACAAATGAGAATAACGAGAGAAGGAGAGTTGAAGGTTGTTGTCAATGAAGGGTGTGTTGTAATGATGAGACTAAGGCCGTGCTGGATGTCGACGACAGTGAGATAATGAGCGTAAGGAAAAGGAATGTATCCGCATGACTTGGATACAGAAGGTAACGCCTTCCGTATCAGTGAGTCACATGGATGGGTTCAAGCGCTTGGCTCAAGCGTTTTCGTTTTGAAGTCTTGGTCGGGGTGTAGAGAATATTATATCCTTACATGCAGCAAGCATTTCAAAATGAGGGTCATTTTCTACAACATCTGAATCGGCCTTCTTCCTACTGTTATAAGTGAGATAGTACCCTAGTTCACATCTTAAGACCAGCATGAGTTCCAAGTCCTCAAGTTCCTCCCCATAAAGACATGAATTTGGCTTTTGACCCAGAGTACATGGACCATGAAATTGATGTGAACACTGTAGTGGAGGATAGATTTTCAGGTTCAGCTGATTATGGTGAAGAAGTGGAAGTTTATAGCAGTGCAAGCAATACATGGAGTGTTAGAAAGACTTTCATGGATAAATTTAGTGAGGATAAATATGCTGTGGAGAGGGAGCAAAACCTATACTTCCTTTTACTAGTAAACCATACTGGGAGACACCATCATTTATTCTTTGGTCCAATCTCAGCATGGCTGATATCAACAAGTATCTTAATCTCAAATTTATGAGTCCATCTATCCTCTAAATCACTCAGTCTACACTTATGTTCACACTAGTGCTTGGCAAGAATGGTGTGACAATCATTCTCTGCTTCAGTTTAGTGTTTGTTGAATTTTACTTATAGGGAAACTGTTACAAATTTCAAATACAGATCATTATTCTTTCCTTAACAATATCAAGCACCCACATTTGACACTTGTTCCTCATCCTAGCCCTATGCCTAGCCCTTGAAACTCACAAATAAAACTCCAGACTTAGATGCCCTAATATCATATGATTCCCTTTCCTATTTTATAATTAGCTAGCAGTTTAGAAGTCAGATTGTATTTCAATTTTAATAGTGATATATAAGTAGTCAATTTGTAGTTAGTAGTTCTTCAGTTCAAACTTGCTGTCTGTACATTATTATACCAGACCAATGTACCTGTTCAATCTCATTCTTTTTGT
This sequence comes from Suillus subluteus, assembly GCA_016647755.1. NCBI lineage: Eukaryota > Fungi > Basidiomycota > Agaricomycetes > Boletales > Suillaceae > Suillus > Suillus subluteus. The sequence goes on from JABBWI010000358.1 coordinate 22,864, forward strand.
CATAATAACCTTTGATGAGTCACACATACTTGCAGCTTCTCTCACTCAAAATTATGACAACCTAAGTACATAATATGACATGCTGTGTTCTAACTTCAATAAGTCCTTGGAATATCTTCTATTCACTATCTGTTTATCAACTTATTCTTCTTTTAGGCTTCTTGCCCCTCCTCAACAATTGGCTAGATCTACTTGAATTCATAATAGTGTGGGCTACCTACAAATACCAATTACAGAGGCCCCATTTGACTGTTTAAGCATTGATACTAGCAAGCTCATGTTAAATGATATCTAGAAAGTCAAGCTTATAGTCAAATTTGGCAGGTTATTATAAGTACTAAGTGGTTCTCATCTCATCTGAGGCTCCAGATATACTCTAATAGCTCATGTTTGATAGGTTCTAGGCAATGACATCATAAATCATCTGATGCTTATAATATCATAGATTTTGCCTGATGCAAGATTGTGAGTTATAATAGCATTAATAATACACTATCTAACAAACTGCCTTGACTGCAGTACTTGATGTTCTCATCATGCTAGACTATGAACCTTGCTGTGAAGCATTAGATTGGCACCAGGCTTTTTGGTTACTAGCCATATATGAACTGCATTCTCTATGCCATCTCATTATGGCTATCTCCATGCTAGTTACCCTTCAGAAACCTATTCTGGTAGAAGCTGCTACCCAATACATGAATCTTACTTAGATAAACAATACTGACAGAAGGTCATGCTAATAATTCTGATGAGGAGTCTTGACATCAGTCTGATTGACCTTGGACAGTGTAGTGAACTTGTTGTGAGGCTCCTGCTTATGCAAGCTTATATGCATGCTATCAAAGTCGATCATACTAATGATGGACTGACAAATTTTAGCAAGGGTTGACATCTTGTGACCTCTCATCAAAGGATTCTTTGTTAAAGAGTATACCACTGGTGTTCTTCAGTGTATGCCCAACAACATCAAGAGTACCACAAAATTTAAGCAAGCATATCACAATGCATTTCTCATCAGTAAAATATCATGTTCTTTAATTTAACTTTATTAGAACTTGTTTTACTTGCTTGATGCCCAAGTTCATCAAGATGTTCAAGTTTTTATTTTACTTAGAGCACAACTTGAATGTCTTACCATCAAGACAATTTTAAACCTGAAGTATTTAAGGTAAAGACATATATATATGATGTAATATGTTTGACCCAAGAGAAAGCAAGGTATAGCAAAGATCCAGGAAATGCACTGATGAACCCTGATATAGGGCTATAAAAGGCAACTTGAGCATGAGAAAAGCACAAAGTGTGTGTGCAAGAAAGTAGCACTAAGGATGTGTGAAGCATGGGAAAGCAGTACATAAGGTGTACAAGTATATAAGAGACTGCTGAAAGATATAAAGATATGAACTGAGATGATGAAAGATGACAAGAGACAATGAGATAACAATAATAGATATAATACTTTAAATGACTAGTTCTATTGCCACTGGCTACCAACTGCAACTAGGGCCTACAATAATGGTGCTATATGCATAGATGATGGTAAAACAGTAACTAAGTTATAAAATATAAACCAGGTGATATGTAAGTTACAATGAGTACCTTCCCAGGGCTTGAGACTAAATAAGGAGCTCTAAAGGTATGTAAGTGAGATAAAGTAAAGGTCTGTGATGAATGAATAAGTAAATAATTATCATAGCCTGATATAAAAATAAATGAATAGGGATGCACTGAGGAACTGGTTGGACAATGAATGGATGCTTCTGGGTGATAGGCAACATAAGATGATGAGTGCAAGAAAAATGTGAGTTATAATATGGGCCATATGAACCTGTAGAGGCATGAGTCTCTAGATTGGAGATCATAATAGTGCACATTTAATTTTGCATTTTGGCTCATATGCCACTTCCTATCAGTTCTTGAAAATGGTGTTTTATTGATGTCCTTGACAAGTCTCCAACATTTTTGTAAATCTATATATAGACAGTAACTTTGTGCTAGTCTGTCATATCTCACTTTTCCAGACCTATTCTCTGCCTTAGATATCTGGACTATTTCCATTTAATTTTTAGATCTGAACTTAACCTTGTTTCAATCTCCATTTAGACTCCCCCTTCTCTGACTTTCCAGTTGTACTCTCATCTGTCCATTGGATGGATCCACTATCTGAATTTCAATTTTACTATGATCTTAAGCTTTCCATATACTTCCTATATAGCTTTGGACTCTGCTGACTGATCCTCTGTATGATACCTGCAGTATATAAACTCCTATAACCCTCTGTACCACCCTCAGTTCAAATATTAACTTAGTTCTTGCTCATCCTATCTCTGGACTTTAATCCATCTCAGTATCTCTGTTCACTTCACCTCCAGAACCTTAGTCCAAACTCTGTGTCTCAAGGATTGAAATCTTAGCACTCCAATACTGGCTCTACCTAGTGTAATCTATCTTTATTTGTTTTTACTCCAGACTTCATCTACAGTAGCCTTTGTAACTCTTCTCAAATCCTCAGAGTTACACTTGGGTAGTCCTCCAACCTATTGGACATCCACTAAAGTTCTGCCTAGCACACTATTAGACTCCACTGGATATCACCCTTAGTCCTTGGAAATTAAGAGCACATACTCAGGTAAGGGGCACAACATATGAGCTAAGGCTAAGCCCTTTAGATTGAGCACAATTTTAACATAGTCATTGACAATATTATGATCATTGACTCATGCTACAGTGTGCAAGAAGGTTTTCAATACCTCAGGTAACCCTGACATATAATGACTACTACACTATGAAAATGAATGCAATCAAACTAAAAGTAGTGTAGATCTACATGTTTTCATGTATAGTTTACAGCTGTGTGCAAAAAGGTTGACAGCAATACATAACACATGAATACATTAGGAAATAAAATAAAACAGACGTACATACTACAATTGCGTCACAAAGTACTGTTTGTCTTCTTCCCCTAGTTTATTATTATCATATCCTTGATCCCTCTCATCATGCCTTCTATCTTCAAGGAACTTTCTGATACTGCCGTCAAAACTGAATGCGAAATCACTCCAACTGTTCCGACCAACAAAATCCCAGACAACAAAGCAGAGCAGTCAAATTCAACAGCAGCTGCGAAAAAATGAGGACATCCTCGCAAGCAGCCAGCCAAGACTATAGGTGAGTGTATGCATCTGCACCAGTAGAGTACTCAAGGTATCTAACTCTTGTGAAGCTTCTGACACAGCCGGAAACTGTCAACAGACATGTAGAACCAATAAAATCAGCACCCATCACGTACTATCTCACTATGTACTTGATTACCCAGATGCAAAAAGCCGAAAAACAATGAAATCAATCAATGCCTTCTTGGTGCTTTCTCCTGAGCTCAAGTTCAACATGATTAAGGCAAAAATTCTCCGAGAAGATCTCAGAGAGTTTGAAACTGAAGACAATTGCCTTGAAACACTACTCTGTTGCATGGACCATACCACAGACTCAAGCATCTTCTATGCCATTGTGTTCACCACCTGATTATCAGTTTCTTCTCGATCTCGCATCAAAGCAAAAGAATCCCTCAGTGAATCTCGTGATCAAGGCTCATCTACTGAAAAATAAGGTCCATCTATTCATTTTGAGTGCATATATGCGCTAACATTCTCACAGAAAACCAAATCCTTGAAGAAGAATAGCGAGGACTCAGACAAGGAGAGCTGAGATAGTGAGAGCGAGAATAGCAGCACTGGTGATGAAGACCAGTGGCCAAAAAAGAAATCCAAGGCCAAGGTAGTAATGTTGAGCTTTTCATGCCCAAACAATGTATAACTGACAGCCACAGGGAAAGCCAAGTCAATGATCAAGACCATACTCAATACGAAGATAAACTCAAAGATTCAGCTTCTCAAGAATCGTTGGCTCTGTTCAAAAGCAGGATGCTCCTCAGACCATTGTTTCATGCACCCTGAGCACTCTGAGCACTTTCCACTTGGACACGATCACTTTGCTGTGTGGGCAGCCGCTTGGGTACTCTCTTGATCATTTTCAAATCAAATTTGCTAGTTATTGATGTGATTCTCGGCTGTGTTTCATAGAACAAAGGATGATGATCTTGCGAACATCGAAACACCACCTAACCACCATAAGTTCAACATGATACCAGGTTATCATCTCAATGAACTGTCTCCACTGCTTCAGCATCGCCTCACAAATCGCAACCAATCAACTACTGGAAACTCGGCTGCTCCAGTGTTCAATTTCAATATCCCTCCGGAATTACTCAATGTGTTTCGCCCAATGAATGTGCAACAATCAATGAAACATGCCCCTCCTACAATGCAAGATCAACACTTTCTTCTCCAGCCTGGTTCCCGTCATGGCCTCGATCTCTCCCTGGATGATTTCTGTGCTTCATTCAGTCTTTAGCAATGGGATCCAGACACGACTGCATGAACATGGCTATATGAGTGTGGAAATCACTGACCTTTATTGTTGTTCCAGAACTACGGGAGATGGGTTTTCAAGTTTGGTGAGATTGCTGTGATGAAAGCTGCTATGAAACATTGGAGCCAGTAAACTTCAGACCCGTCATTACAAATGAACAAATGGACGCTCTCATTTTTTTGTACTTATAGACCTGCTCAGCGCTCCCGTAATCATACACCATAATCATACCATTGCACTCTCCGAGTCATACATTGTATCGTGTTTTGTGTGATCTAGAAATAACCAGCATGCATAATATACCCTTCAGCATCCGAGGCAGTGATCACATCCATTGCAATGTACATGTCATATATGATACCATTGACATCATCTAATAAGTGATCTTGGTTGCGACGAATGAAAGCCTTGATCTTCGAAAAAGCTTCTTCAATTGGGTTCAGATCAGGGGAGTAAGGTGGTAGATACTCAAGTCGTACACCTGTCAATGCTCACTGGGTGAATATGAGCAGTGTCTCGAGCCACCTACCAGCTTCACAAATGAGTTCTGCTACACCATCTCCATGGTGTATCTTGGCATTGTCCATTACGAGCATGCTCAATCTACCTGGATATGGTGTACATAAGGGGAGCTAGTAGAATATTAGAAGATGATCAGTTCATGGTGTCCTGCATGAATTGGGAATCATGCATGGACATGACTACTAGGTATCCCCTAAAAGACAAAGTCTGTTAGCTTAGTCCTCAGACTAGTCAACCCATACCTTGGTATCAAACCTTGGTCCAATATTTTCAGTTTTCCCTCAGTGATTCATGAATCTACCATGTTTTGAAGAAAAGTCATATGTGAGATGGGAATCACATAATGACCATAGGTTGATATGAGAAGCAATTTGAAGGTTAAGGTATTTCCTTTCCTTTGGCTTACTTCACTTTGGCTAGAGAAACCCATAGAGAAAAGTTCAAAGCCTAACAAAAACCTATCTAAAAAGCCCGCATATGTGTACTATTATTTTGTTCCATTATTTCTGAGTAGTTTTCTCTAGTGTTTCTTTACTTTACTTTTCTATTAGGATGCTCTGACTAATCAGATGCTTCACAAAATTGTACCTACAGGGTATGATGTCATAATGATGTCATAGGACTTCACACACACTCCTGCAGGTATTCTGTTGAAAGATATGATCATAGTGATGTCATAATGATGTCATCAATTCCAGAATGTTCCATGGAATTTGCTAGAACATTCCAATGACTCAGAATGATGTCATTATCCCACCATGAATATTCTGGAATGTTCTTTTGCACCTGCTAGAACATTCTGCTCCAGTTTTTGGAATATTCTTCTCACATTCTGAAGTCATTACATCACCTTTTTACTTACATAATATTCCCACACAAAATGTATATAAGGAGAGCCCATTCTCCCCCAAAAAAATAGATCTCCCACTTGTGGCTTTCAAGAATCTCCCTTGAACCAATTGAACTCTCACCTAAGAAGCTTCAGTCTGAACAAATTGCTGCTTACAAAGCCCATTTCCTTTGTAAGAACTGTCCAGACAAGTGCAGGGAAAGTGTTTCCCTTGAGATTACATAAGTTTCTCGCGATAGAAACCCAGTTTTGTGAGACCAGTGTTCTCACCACGTATTGTTTACTGACCAACACGAGCTTTGGTCATCGTTGTCATTTGTGAGACCAGTGTTCTCACCAGGTATTTGTATATTGGCCAACACGAGCTTTGGTCATTGTTTGTTTTTATTTGTCATTGTTGTCATTTGTGAGACCAGCGTTCTCACCAGGTATTTGTATATTGACCAACACGAGCTTTGGTCATCGTAGTCACATTTGAGACCAGCTTCTCAATAGTTTATCGTATATCCAGGAAACCAGTTCAAGTGTCTAGATGGTGTATCCTAGACAACCCCATAGTTTCAATCAGAGATAATAAAGCTCCAGCCTAAGTTAATCTCATGATTGGTTTAGTGAGCCTCCCAAGAACTCACACATTATCTACCACAAAGAAGAAAGTCATAGACTGTGTAATCGAGGACTGGCAAGAAGTCTTATCAAGTGTAATTGTGGTGTCATTACAATCTTACAACGTATTTATATAAGACCCTCGGTTATCAAAGACAATGGTGATAAAACACTCACAACGTCCCCCTCAATAAATGCTTTGAAACTTGCTGTTGTGAATGACCCTCGACAACAGAGATAGCAACCATGCCATCAACAGTGAGCAGTCCAAGTCCAGATAGACGATGCCCATGAATGAAAACTTGCTTCCTCACAGCACAGGTACCTGCCAATGACCTCCCATTACTTCTTCCCAATGTCCTCTCATCTTGGATGTCTCATCCAGGAATCCCAGCTCCTCAGGTTCATATTGTGCCCATTCTCCTGATGAAATCTGCCCATTTGTTCTCGTTTCTTTCTTTTGCGATCTTCTTCAGCTTTTTGCAGGAAATTCCTGAGCATGAAAGCTCTCGGTAGATGGTTGTGTAGTGAATAGAAATGAATCTGTTATCGCTGAGTAAGACTGGCAGCTCGTCAGGAACCAGTCAGGACGGTGGTTCACAAGTCGAAGTAGATAGTTCACGTCATCAAAGGTGAGCACTCGGGATGACCAGGAGGACCATAGTTGTGTTGAACAATGTCTCCTGTTTCATGCCAAAGTTTGATCAACCACCAAAATGTGCTCTCTGAGAAGCCAACACAGGCAAGTATTGTTCAAGAGAGAGTATGTTCTGTTCATGAAGCCTGATGGCTGTGAGTTTGACATTGCAACTAATTTTTCGGAATGCATAGTGGCGAGCGCTGTGATTCATGTTTTCAGGACTTTATTTTATTTTATTTCCTAATGTATTGACGTCATGCGCTACTGTCAACCTTTTTGCACACAGCTGTAATCCTTGCTGGCTAGAATTTTGAAAAAATCAAAATCAAAAATTTTGTCACAAGAATTTGAAACATTATGAGAAAAACTGTATTGAGGCCCAGAAGGCATACCTTGTGATCAGAAATGATACTACAATACTATGAGAGGTCATTCTGCACCCCCGTAGCATTGCTAATGCATGCAAGGACTTTAGCCATCACTCCAATGCATTGATAAGACTTGTACTTCTTCACAGTGACTACAACAACTTATCATGCATCAAGTCCTTTTCTAATTTAAGAGTTCAACAAATGTATTATTTCACTGGAAAGCAGTAGTGCTGTCTTACTAGGATGTGAAAATTAATACAATCAGCAAATTTCACTTTCTTCCACAGTCAATGGTTCAGACAAATACCAATGGTTAATAATGTAGTCATTCATGGGGGTGCAATTAAGATGGTTCTCCTTGAGCAAATTTACCAATGACTAAAAAGGGATAAGATAGTAGGGAATCTCAGGAATGGATCTGTTATCTGGCATGATGCAGTGCTTAGGAGCGAACTAACAATAGACAAGTGGGAGCAAGCTCCCCATGAAAAGGGCTATGTCCAGCATAGGGTTTTCAACCCTAAAAGGACAGTAAATATGATCCAAAAAAGAGTAGAGTAATATGGACTTACAGAATGTAGCTGAATCAATAATTGGCATGATGCAGTGCTACAATACTACAAATAACAGGGCAACAGTATGGAGTGAGCCAGAATGAAATCTCTTGGATACTCTTTATTCTCACAATCAGGGGAGAACAAACTAAGAGTTGGATACAATTAAATCAATCAAATATGTGACTTCAAAACCAACCTTTCTGCTGCTCAGGCACTCACATTGAGTTTGAGGCAGGATCAGGACAGAGTACATTTCTGTAATAGTCTTAAAGTAGGCCAAAATATTAATATTGTTGACTAAAGTATAGGTTTTATTTGTCATCCTTGATCATTAAAATACATGAATTCTCCCCACAGAATTGATTTCCTGTATTGTAAAGAGAATGAAGTGGAACTACACTAGATGACTAGTAACTGTTAGGCAACTGTATGGGTCAGGGTAACCCATGTGGGTCATGGGTAGGGGTACCACTGGGGTACAGATACAGGTCTGAGGTAGTGATACTCATACCCCTACTGGTACCTGCGCCATGGGTTTGACCAGTACCATATGACAAATGTGTTACAATTCTTCTTTGTCACTACTTACTATCAATTGCTCACATCTGCACAAGTTGATGATGGAGAACAGTGCTGGTAACAATGTACTAATACAGGTATGTTTTTACTTATATCTTTCTACTGCTTGTTTTTAATTTCTTGCACTTGGCTTCAAGTTCATTCATCTTGACTTGCCTTCATTCATTTTCACTCCCTTGGACTTGCCTGCACTCATTTGCACTCATTTGGGCTTGTCTACATTTGTCTGGACTTGTCTTCATTCATCTGGACTTGACTGCACTCACTTTCACTCACCTAAACTCATCTGCATTCACTTGACTCATTCATACTTGTCTACATTCATCTGGGTTTGTTTGCACTTGTTTTTACTTGCCTGGACTTGCCTTCACTTGTCTTGGTTTACCTGCACTCATTTGTACTTGCATTTGTCTGTCTGGACTTGCCTGCATTCATCTTGGCTCACTTGAACTTGTCTGCATGTGTCTGCACTCGCCCATGCCTCTGCTCCTCCTTCTGGTGTCCTTGAGTGTCATCCACATATATTTGAGTCACATCAGCATTTGCTGACATGTGCTGGACATGTGTGCTAAGCACTGATGGCTGCTCATTCTGACTTGTTCTTGTTCATTCCGACTTGTTCTTGCTCGCTTTGACTTGTTCTCACTTGTTCCAACTTGTTCTAGCTCATTTCAACTTGTTCTTGTTCATTCTGACTTGCTCTAACTTGCTCTTGTTCATTCTCACTGTGTAAGGTATGTTATATATATATATATTATTTCACTACAAAATTTTAGGTAGTACCTACAGGTAAACCCCCACAGGTGTGGGTATGGGTCTGATGTCCACATACCTGCCAAAAAACCCATACTCTTGCAGCAGGTACAGGTTTTGAACAGGGTATGGGTGCAGGTATAGCCTCTAGTACCCTGGGGTTACCCATGCAGATCCCTAGTAACTGTGTACTTTTAATTTGTTATAGCTCAGAGACAACCTTCAGATAGTCCATACATTGTAGGAAACAGTGCCAAAAGAGTGGAGGGAATAAGCTAATATTCACTCAATTATTCACACATATATTAAGGGGGTCTTTAAAGAAGGGAATTTTTATTATCAGAGGGGAAATTAGGCCCCATTATATACTACTTTACATGTGGCTACACAATTACTTATTATAGAAAGATGACACATTATGACTCAACTGACTTGGAGAAAGACTGCTGCATGAAGCATGTGCTATTGTGACACTGGGCTTTATTTTTTGCTTGGTTGAGGCATGTCTCCAATTACAGTGCCTCATGGGCCATGAAGGTCAGGACAGTCAGGCAAATTAGGATATATAAGTTCAATTTTTTTTGGTAAAATTTGAAATGTCCCCCTGTTAAGACCGTACTCAAGAGGTATTGAATCCGAAGGGCTTTGGCCTCAGCTTGTGCGCTGTGCCCCTTTCCCGAGTACTGCCCCTTATTTCAGAGCACCAAGATATCACATCTAGAGGGACGGATAAGTATCATAACGGATCCAGTAAGGCTTCCGGATATCGGACGTATAGAGTAACGGCTAATCCGGATTGGATCCGAACTAGAAACTAACGGATATGACTGTCCAAGGCAGAGGCAGATGTATAGACTATCGGATTCAATCCTAAGTCTCAGAGTAGACAAGAGTATCGTACTCAATCCTAAGTCTCAGAGTAGACAAGAGTATCGTACTCAAGTCCGGACGGATAACGGAAGGACTTAGAGTCCAGACAGGATGAGTGCAATCTAAGATGATATTCGAACTGATCTTCTACAGCGCAAGTACAAGGGTTTATATACTACGGATAACTAATGGAATGATCAATAAGCAAAGTTGTGAGGCTATGTACAAAGTATAAGCAAAGTATGAACAAAGTGTATTGGTAAGTCAAACGGATCAGGAATCATAAACCGGGAATGAAGTATAAGTTAAACCGGATCAGTAAGCATAGCGGATCAGTAAGAATAGCGGAAGTAAAGGATAACTGGAATACCAGTGTACAGGAATACCGAAAGGAGATGAACGATAGTTAGAGTTATATGAACAGTAAATGAAATGAGGATCGGATCGGATCTGTGGACCGGACGACAGATGTGTCCATTTCGGATCTGTAACCGGATATATGGTATATGACAGTATCCCCCCCTTAGGGCCAATCCCTAGAGGCACGAGAATCAGTGATCCGGACCGGAAGATATGAGTGCGAGACGATGGAGAAGTTGATGGGAGAAGTGTCTGAGTTCGGATTTCGACAGATATATGGATGTCAAAGCGTCGCAGGTGTTCCTTCCTTTCCCCACTTCTTCACTACCACTAGCTTTACTCAACATGGCTGATAACAGATCCGGTTCCAAGAAGACCACTAAACAACAACTAGCGGAAGCAGAGGCAGCACTGCTGGCAGCCCAGGCCGCGGCTCAGAAGGAAGAAGAGGCTGAAAAGCTGAAGCGCCAGGAGGAGGAAGCGGAACGGAAACGTCTGGATGGGATTAGGAAGATTGAGCAGGCTGAGATCCGAAGGGAAGCAGAGGAGACTAGGCGCAGGGCGATTGTAGCAGAAATGGTGAGTTTGTGTTTATACCATCGGATCCGTCTCATATCGGATCCATAGACTTGCGCGATCTCCACGGATAAGGAAGGAGCTTGCTTCCGTTGCTCTAAGAAGGGTCGGGCTTGTCTATGGACCGATGCTGAGAGCAATTCCTTGGTGAGTTGTCCTTATTTCTTCGGATCCATGACTCCTAACATTCAGATAGATCAAGGCTTGCAACGGATGCCGGAAGGACAAGGTCACGTGTCCTGGAAGGCCTGGAGTTGCCCAAGAGCGCAAGTCTAAGAAGAGGCAGTGCACTGCTGGGACTCCATCTCCGAAAGGCAAGGGTAAGAAGCGCCAGCAGAGTCCGACTCCGGATCCGGATATGGAGGTCGTTGGAGCGGATGAGGTGGAAGTGGAATATGATGATCAGGCTTGGGTTGCTGCTGCTAATAGCATTGTAGCGGAATTGGCTCAGACCAACGGATTGCTCCAACAGAGCATCGGAGTGGCGGAAGGGAGTAGGGCTGCTTTGGATCGGATGAATACTAACTTGGAGGCGTTTATGCAGCAGCAGAGGGAGTTCCAGATCATCCTTCTGGAGGGGATCCGGAACAGAATCCGGGTTACTGAGGCAGCCCATTCTGAGGGTTCTGAGAAGGGAGCTGAAGAGTCCGGATCCGGAGGTGACATGGAGACGGATGGCTAAAGAATTTTGGATCTGTCTCTTCTGCTACTAATGTACTTGTATATCCGATTTTGTATTCATTGTATAGCAATAGGACCAGGTTTGTCTGGATATGCAGTGTGGAAGTCCGAGACTAGATCGGACGCATTTCCGAGTTCTGTAGCTAGTAACCACGAGGTTTCTTCGTCCGTTCCCTCATATCCGGACCATCAGACGAGGTATAGGAGTTGGCATTGGCATCTACGACGGTCTAACTTAGAGTCTAGGATTTTGGATATCTCATATTCTGGTTCTCCGTCGACTTTGACTGGAGGTGGAGGAGGCTGGATATGATTAGGAATGGTGTTCAGAACGGATGGTTCTAACTGCGAGATGTGGAAAATGGGGTGGATGGATTTCATGGATTCGGGAAGTCAGATCATGAAGGAATGGGTACCCAGATGGGATATGAGTTTGAACGGACCTAGGTTCTTTTCCAAGAGTTTCTTAGACGGACAAGTGGACCGGAAGTACTTAGCCTTGACAAAGACTTGGTCTCCGATATTGAGATCCGGAGCGGGTTTGCGTTTAGTGTCCGCAGGTCCTTGATATCTTTCTTGGGCGTGAGCCATTTCTTCTCGGAGGAATTGATGAAGGTCGTCGAGATCTATAGCATAGTCTTGGGCATGGATGGAGGATAGATCATGTTCCGGATGGACGGATATGTTCGGATGATAGCCCTTATTAGCAAAGAAGGGAGATACTCCGGTAGTAGCACTCGGAGTGTTGTTGTATGCAAACTCTGCTAAGGGAAGTAGTTCCGACCAGTTGTCCTGTTGATAATTGCAATATATCCGAAGGTATTGTTCTAGGGTTTGGTTGGCACACTCGGTTTGTCCATCCCCTTCCGGATGATATCCGGACGTGAAGTGGAGGACCATATCCAATGCTTTTCCTAAGGACCGGAAGAAGTGTGATACGAATTCTGTACCGCGGTCTGAGGTGACATGGGACAGAACTCCATGCTTGGAAAACACGTGAAGTAGGAACAGGCGAGCGAGGTCAGGAGAGGTGATGGTATCGTGAGTCGGAACAAATATTGCTTGCTTGGATAGTCGATCTATGATAATGAGGATGGCTGTAAAGCTGGATGAGTCCGGAAGTTGCTTTATGAAATTCATAGAGATGGAATTCCAAGGCTTTTCCGATATGGGTAGTTGCTTGAGCAATCCGTAAGGTTTATGTCTCGGAACCTTGGCTCGGGCGCAGGTAGTGCAGGACCGGACGTAGTCCTTAACATAGGTGCGTATACTTGGCCATGTATATTCGCGTCGGATGAGGTCTAAGGTTCGGTTTTGACCAAAGTGACCGGATAGGGGATGATCATGAGTATTACGGAGGACGCGAAGTCGGAGGTTATTGGATTCCGGAACATATATATGATTGTCGCAATGGAGGAAACCACTATCGTCCACTGTCCATCTCGGATCCGAAGGTACCAGAAGATGGTTGGTTGCGATAGGGTCATTAGGGAGTGCAGTCAGGATGTCTTTCCAAAGGTTATCAATATCCATTAGAACAGCTGCTCTAAGTACCGGAGTTGCTAAGGATGAGGCTCATAGGGACGAAGCTAACTGTTCGGACGTGAATACCGGACAGAAGTTACGAGGGTTAACTCGGGCGTAGTCCTTATCCCCCTCTTTGGGATAGACGTCCCAGCGTCTAGTAAGGGAATCCGGTTTGACTCCAAGCTTTCCGGGATGGAAACGGATGATGAGGTTGAACTGGTGAAGGAATTCGGACCAGCGAGAGAGGAGTTTGGTAGTGGCGAAGTACTCAAGGTTCTTGTGGTCCGTGACAACATCTACAGGCTTGGCCGAGCCTTCTAGATAATGTCGCCAGGTCCGGAAAGCTTCATATATAGCTAGGAGTTCCTTGTCGTGGGTGTCATAGTTGAGTTCCGGAGCGGTTAGCATACGGGAATAAAATGCTACCGGACGACGAAGCTCTGAGTCCGGACATACAATGGATAGTATTCCAGCTATAGCATAGTCAGAGGCATCGGTTTCCACAACTATAGGAACATCCAGCATCCAGTGCGTAAGCACCGGAGCCATAGTGAAGGCTTTCTTGAGTTCTTCGAAGGATTTCCGACAATCCTCAGAAAAGTTCCACAGAATGTCCTTGCGTGTAAGCCGTGTTAACGGAACCACAATATCCGAGTAGTTGAAGATAAACCGTCTATAGAAATTTGCGAATCCAAGGAAGGACTGGATATCCTTGACTTTCCAGGGTTCCGGCCAGTCAGTAATAGCTTGGATCTTCTCGGACAACATGGTCAAGCTGTCCGGAGATAGGAGGTATCCGAGATATTCAACGGAAGTGGAGTGGAATTCGCATTTTTTGGGTTTGGCATAGAGACGATGTTTATGGAGTCGACGGAGTACTTCTCGGACGTGTTGCTTATGGGACACGAGGTCATGGGAATAGATGAGGATGTTGTCCAGATATACGATAACGCATACATCCAGCATATCAGCAAACACGCTATTGACAAAGCGCTGGAATGCTGCTGGAGCATTAGTGAGACCTTCCGGCATCACCAACCATTCATAGGAGCCATAGCGTGTTCGGAAGGCAGTCTTCTATTTGTCCCCTTCCGCTATCTGGATGAGATGATAAGCGGATCGGAGATCGATCTTGGTATAGACTTTAGCGCGGCTCGGAGAGTCTAGGAGATTGGCAATGAGGGGTAACGGATATTGGTCTTTCTTGGTGATCTGGTTGAGTCCACGGAAATCCACACAAAGGCGGAGGGATCCGTCCTTTTTCTTGACAAATAGGACTGGAGCTCCGTGAGGAGAGGAAGAGGAGCGGAGGAGTCCAGAGGCAATATTTTCATCAAGAAACTTCCGGAGGGCTGCAAGCTCAACTGGGGATAGAGAATAGATAGTTCCAAGGGGAGGACTAGTTCCTTCTTCCAGATCTATGTTCAGATCATAAGGACGATGGGGAGGAAGTTGGCTAGCCTTTCCCTTGTCGAAGACATCCGCAAACTTGTGATAGTCCGAAGGAATATTGGATAGATCCGGAGGATCAGACGAGAGAGATGTGGACCGGAGATCAACACCGGACGGACGAAAATAAATACTGAACTGGACTGAACCTTCCATCTTGCAGGCTCGGCAAAAGGCAACTGCATTGATTGAGGATATGTTAGGAACAGTATTATCAGTGGATGGTCCTGATGTAGTCGGAGGGGGAAGGGTTTCCGTCGGAGGAAGAGGATCCGAAGATGGAAGTGACGTCGGAGGGGTCGATGGCATTCCATGAGAAGTCGTCCGGAATTCAATGCTGCCCAAAACCCAGTCAATCAATGGATTGTGTTGGGTGAGCCAGCTATATCCAAGAACAATAAAACAAGATGAATCCAAAGGAGTAACGTAAAACGTATCAGAGGTAACTACACCGGATGGAAAACGGACAGACAAATCTATAGCTTCAGAAATAGTATTATTACAAGTACCATCAAACAAGCGGAGCGGAATCGGAGGTATCAGATATGTAGGGATTTTATGTTTTCGGACGAACGCAGTGTCTATGAAACAATGAGAAGAACCACAATCTACAAGGGCTGGAAATTCGGATACGGATGGAAGTAACAGAAGTGAAACATATGGACAGAGAGAAGTCAGATCTGAAAGCGCGACAGTGTTGAGTCTTAACTCCTTTGTGCAGGCAGAGTCAACGCGACCCTCTTCCTGCACGGAGCTAGGAGGGTCGCAGACTATTTTTTTGTCTCAACAGAGACATCCGGTGTGGCTTCCGGAGCAACTACTGCAGCACGGCCCTTGGCAGCGCGCGAAGTAGACTTGGTGCATTCCCGAGCAGTATGTCCAGGTCCGCCGCAGAATAAGCAAAGCTTCTTATCCAATCTTCTCTGCCTTTCTTCAGACGTGAGTTTACTGTCCTTACCCAACTTGGAAGTAAGGTCCAGAGCCTTAGGAGCGGACGAGCTCGAGGACGCAGATGGCTTGGCAGATCTCTGGTTACTGGAGTTATTGTTTCCAGATTTGTGATTTCCGGATCCGGACGTATTGGAGTTCGCCCGGTCAGAAGTGGATTGCTTAGAGGTAGTGGATGAAGCGGGTTTAGTCTCTCGGGAGATCTCTCCCTTCCGTTCCCAGTATCAGGCATCGATAGTCTGAGCGAGGGTTTTGTATTCGGAAAGGGTAGAGGGTTTACCCATGCGACTGATTTCATCCTTGGTGCGAGCCGGAAGTCCGTTGTAGAATTGGCGTTGTAAGGCTCCATCGCCCCAACTATGGACTTGCGAAGCGAGACGTTGGAATTCCACAATATACTTGTTAATGCGCTGTCCATCACGCATGTGGAGCTGCTCGAGTTGCATTTCTGCATCACCGGATGGGTCGTGAGGTCTGAAATTGGTCTGGAGTTCAAGCATGAACATGGAATAGTCATCTACCCAGTCCAGATGATCATCCAGATCGTCGGACAGGAGATCCGGTTCAAACCATTCGAGGGCCATACCCTTAAGGTAGGATTGGGCAAAGTTGACTTTAGCCCGTCCGGTATGGAAAGCTTTTGGCTTGCTTTGGAAGTTCAGCTCACACTGGACGAAGAACGCACAGAGCTTCCATGGCTCAGATCCGTCAAAGGTATCCGGTTCTCGGACCTTGACTTTGGAATCTTCGGATGCGGGTACGTGACGATTATTGCGAGCAAGGTTATCGATGGCTTCTGAGAGTCGGAGCATAATGCAGTCCTGTGGGTTTAGGCCATCATTTTCATCGTCATCATCATCCGGATCATCATCCGGTTTGCCACCGAAGTCATCCGGCAGGTTTCCACCGGGAAAGTCATCATCATCACCATCATCAGGATCTTCGTCGTCCGGAGGTCCTCCAGCAGGAGTGCGCGTAGGAGTTTCCGGGTGTCGACGATTAAGGAGTTCGGATATGGTTTGAGCAGGTCCGCGGTTACTAACATGTCGCTGAGAGAAACTGGTGAAGGTGTTGACTATGGGTGTCGGATCATGACGGAGGGATGTAAGTCCGACCACATGTAAGGTTGTTTGTGTCTTGGTAGAAGGCATGATAGGTGTAAGTATACTCGGAAAGGTATGAGTTCGAATATACTGTTAAGACCATACTCAAGAGGTATTGGATCCGAAGGGCTTTGGCCTCAG
Source organism: Suillus subluteus (assembly GCA_016647755.1). Lineage (NCBI taxonomy): Eukaryota > Fungi > Basidiomycota > Agaricomycetes > Boletales > Suillaceae > Suillus > Suillus subluteus. The sequence continues at coordinate 39,825 of JABBWI010000358.1, forward strand.
CTTGTGCACTGTGCCCCTTTCCCGAGTACTGCCCCTTATTTCAGAGCACCAAGATATCACGTCTAGAGGGACGGATAAGTATCATAACGGATCCAGTAAGGCTTCCGGATATCGGACGTATAGAGTAACGGCTAATCCGGATTGGATCCGAACTAGAAACTAACGGATATGACTGTCCAAAGACAGAGGCAGATGTATAGACTATCGGATTCAATCCTAAGTCTCAGAGTAGACAAGAGTATCGTACTCAAGTCCGGACGGATAACGGAAGGACTTAGAGTCCAGACAGGATGAGTGCAATCTAAGATGATATTCGAACTGATCTTCTACAGCGCAAGTACAAGGGTTTATATACTACGGATAACTAATGGAATGATCAATAAGCAAAGTTGTGAGGCTATGTACAAAGTATAAGCAAAGTATGAACAAAGTGTATTGGTAAGTCAAACGGATCAGGAATCATAAACCGGGAATGAAGTATAAGTTAAACCGGATCAGTAAGCATAGCGGATCAGTAAGAATAGCGGAAGTAAAGGATAACTGGAATACCAGTGTACAGGAATACCGAAAGGAGATGAACGATAGTTAGAGTTATATGAACAGTAAATGAAATGAGGATCGGATCGGATCTGTGGACCGGACGACAGATGTGTCCAACGGATCTGGATCGGATCTAAGATCCGGATCTTCGGATCTGTAACCGGATATATGGTATATGACACCCCCAAAAAACCTGAAATTGGTAAAAACAGCATATTTTAGCCATGTCCCTTCCTAAAAATGTCTAGGGAGTTGCAGTAATGCATTTTGGATGCTGTACAGAGGCACCATTTTTGTGCTTCTTACACTGTAGCTATAGGCCCTAGAGATTGTTGAATATTCAAACTTTTATTCACACATTTGAGAAAACATTGAATGATCTTCTACATTTGACTAAATCTGCTCAAATTATCCCTAATGATATGAGGGTTTTTTTGGCTGATGTAGCAAAAAAATACAGAATACAATGCAAGGATAAAAAATAAATCAAGGTGCTGCAGGTGCCCTGAAGAAGTGCAAAGCACTCCAATTGCTTTTTGTGCCAAAGGCACATGGATTCATATACACGCCTGACCTGAACATAGTGTACAGTTGCAGACAAGCAAGCTCGACAATTTTCATAGCCACTCAGGGAAAATTTTTGAGGCCAAACCAAGGCTAGATTTGAACTCAGGGTGCCAAAACACATCTAAAAACACTTCCCCCATAATTTTCCCATGAGTTTTTGGGTTGGCCAAATTTTTGAGCAATTTGAGTGATGTTGTGTGCCTATTTTGGGGGTCCAAGAGTGGTCTAAGGTATCATCCGCACTGGAATTAGGTCAGAATTGATTGTGTACAGCTTTATTTCACCTCTTCATAGTTGAAAGTAAGTCATAAAAAGGAATGATTGAAACATTTTGGGACATACCGGAGGCAATTACATCAATACTTAGCACTGAAATGGCTTGAGATTCCGTTGATATTTTAATGGAATCATGTACAGGATATCAAAAGGAAGTGATTGGCATATTTTTCGTGAATTTAGGATTTTTTTAGGTGTTCAAGTTGGCCAAATTTTTGACCTCAAAAACTCTTATATGGTGGTTTTATAAGAATCTGCTCATGCAAATCACTGGTTGCGTTGGTCCATGAATGGATTCTGCACTAAAATGGGTTCCTGGTCATTTGTGGCAGCAGGAAAAATCAATCTTTGGCGATGTCCAGATTTGTCGAGTTTGCTTGTCCGCGACTGTAGATGGCCAAATACATGTCATCATAACAACACATAGTATCCTCTACTATTTAGGTTACCAGCGGACATTTGAGCTTTGTAGGTGTTGTACCATCAGACATTAGCGCTATTAGTCCTACATTCACCCGGAATATGTCACCTGGAATGCCCAGGCGTAATCTACTTGGTCGACTTGATCCTGAGGCACTACGATGGTCAAGACACCCGATTTATCAATGTTCCACTCAAGGCTCTGCGGATTCATTGATGCTCCCAGCAGCACGACATTGTCTCCCTTCTGAATTGGTAGCGCTACGCCACCCGCATCCACCGTGACTTTCCCGTCGCTCGGCTTGTTGAATGCGATGACGCAAAATGTTTTTGGCGTGGTGAGGAACCTGAATGATCCCGTCGGTTCTTCGGACGCTTGGTACCAGTAATCCTGATGGACACACGTTTCATCTAACGAAAGGAGTGCCAGAGGGTTGTTCACGACCTACCGTTGCATAGACACAGTCACCTGCATACTTCAGCCATTTGCCGGCAGCGAGGAGGTTGTCTGCCATCGGTGCAATGATGTCGCCCTCCGCGGTGGGACCGACATCGAGTAAACTGGGAAATGAAATAAAACAACTAGCAAGGCGATGGATGATATTCCTCACTAGTTTCCATTCTTGCTCACAACATCGACCAGTGTTTGGATGATGGTCGTTCCATTCTTGTACTCACTCGCATTGGTGGCAGTATTCAGACCGTAGCTATTCGGGTCCATCCCTTCGCTCGTCTCCCAGCTGTGAGTGGACAGGGAACCGAAGGTCGCATACTCCGGTGTGTCAAAGTCCGGGGCCGCACCACAACCTTGAGTGGGTATTGCATCAGATATGCTCAACAGTTCGCAAGAAAACTTACGATCATTCATAGTAACCTGGTAGCCATTCTGCATCGCCTTGTTATAGAATTGTGCAGCAAAATCCAACGTCTTGTTGGGGCCTCCAACATCACACCACTAGCCCCCGTCAGCGCATGCTGAGAAGTCAGTCTAACAACGAGCTTACCATGATTTCCGTGTCATAGTCCAGCGCCAAAGACAGCATCTGGGGGTATTGCAAATCCTCGATATAGTCGCTTATATTCAGTATTCCAGTATAAGGCTCCAGCTTAGACGCATTGAATGCATTGTGCGCCAAGCCTCCTGGCCATGAACTAAACCCATACTTGGAGTAGTCTGGATTGAACCTGCAGGAGATCAGAAATAGGAGTCATGCTCGCAGTATCAACACTCTCACCATTCGGGAAGTGAGTAGTATGTTCCGCGATGAATGTCGGGATAATCCGATTTGGCGGTGTCCATGAGCTCTTTGACAAAGTCACGGTGTGGGTTAAGGTGTACACTACTTCTGTGTGTGGTATTTTTCGTGTCAAACAGTCCATAACCGTCGTGATGTTTCTGCAATGCGGCACGGTCAGACTTGATAAACAAACAATAAAGAGCAGTTCGCACAGTAACAAGAACAAAGTACTTCGCCCCAGCTTCGGTGAACAGATCTAACCAAGCACTTGGATTCCAAGTGGATGCCGTGAAGTTAGCAATAAAGTCATCATATACGACGTCCTGCACTCCACGGGTATGAACGCTAATGCTGACTGAAAGCTCATTATGCTTACCTTCCCATAAGTGTCCAGGTGATGTATCCACGTCGGCGAGTTGGAGTTCGGAGGATTATGAAGATCCCAGCTGCTCATGTGTTAGAATGACCTGCCGCGTATGACATGGAACCTCCTTACTCATACCACTCCGCATATGAATTAGGCGGGCCCTATGTAAAATGCGTCAACCAACGTGAATGCCACCAAAAGCACAAACATACTTACCCAAGCTGGAACACTGTAGATACCCCAGTGAATGCTGCGAATGCATGAGTCTACGGATTATTTGGATCCTCAGGAATCACCTGGTACTTACAAGATTCCATATTTTGCCTGGTTCCACCAAGTGGGCGTCTCATGTGTGCTCAGGACATCAGCGTCCGCTGTCCATTCGGTCCGCAGCGGGACGATGGGCCAGCCCACGGAAGTCCCAACGATATTCCCAAATTCATCTTTGATCGTGACTGTCGCATTTCCCGTCCCGTCCTTGTTGAGAACAAGGACGTCCACACGAGCCTGGTCTGCGGGAACCAGGCGATACACGAGGCCAGGCGTGACTGTGGAGACCCCTTCGCCTGCTACTGAGATCTCATACTGCGAGTTTATGGATGCGTTCGAGGAGGTCGCGTAACTCCCAGGGAGTAGATTCGCAAGGGTGATGGCGACAGCTTGAGCTCGCTGCCCGTTGACGTCCTCCCACCTCATGCTGAACTGGGCACTACGAACAGAGAGCTGGGGCACCAGAAGACCACTGGAGGGTTCAAAAGAAGGTGTCATAGAGAGTGCGAATACATGGAGTCTGTTCGAAGTAGAAGATGTGTCTGGGAGTGTGATGCTCTGAAGCGGCGCACGAGATGGTATGGATAGGGATATTTGGAATATGTGGCTGGAATTCCAGTTCTTATTGGATGAATATTCTTCGAAATGATATGGTCTGTTATAGGTCAATGGTCAGTATGAGTTGACAAAGACGATGCACGTTTTTTACGTTCGAATTTCCCCCCAGTCGACATAAGGCCATTTCCACCAGCCTTTCCCGGTGACTAAAGGCTAGCCATGAGCTGCCAAAGTCCGCGTGGGAGTTGAGAGAAACTAACATTGCAGGTACCTAACTGAGTTATCCGCGTAGTTCAGATTGAACGTTCCACTTAATCCACCTACAAATTCAAGTCGACGCGTCAGAGGATGCAGACAGTTGACTGCACTTCCTACCCAAATCATCCCCTGCATATACGATATGCAACTCATGAACATAAGTTGCGTTCGAGAGTTTCACAACTTGTCCTTCAGCAATGACATTGTCTTGGCTTTGTCCCCAAGTCGATGGTAGGTCATACTGAAGATCGTTGAGTGAATAGACAACACTTTATCACGATCCCCACCTCGATTCCATTATACAACCATGGACCGTCAGGTAGGTACTCTGCCGCATACGTAGCGCCATTCCCATCGAAGTTGCCAGTGGTGCCATCTAGCGAAGCAGCTTGGTTATTGAATAGATCGCTTAGTGGAATGACAGCAGATGGAAATGTGACGAGAGATGACTTCACAGTGCAAAAATAGGAGAACAAAGCCCCGCACAGTAATGGCACGCCAAAGACTCTCATAGCGTCCTCGAAGGGGCGCTGCTCCACAAGGATGCATGCCTTTTCTACCCACGGCTAGGCAAAATATCGGCGTTATGTCGTTCATACAAACAATATCCGTCTGACCATAGTCACAGTGTTCATCTTCGTGGCATGTGCTTCCTCCGTACGTTATGGGGGTCAATGAGAAGTTTATCCGATTATCGTGGCTTATTTTGAAGTCATGTACACTACACCCTGAAATGATGCGGAGAAGAGGATAATGACGTTCAACGTGGATGTCCTCGTTTCGATTACGCTGTTAGAAAGGCTTGTCATGCGAAAGCGGCAAGAAGCCTTCGAAGTTCGAATTCAAGCCACCAACTGATCGAGATATCTCAGGAATGGCTGGAGAAATCAAGTATGATAAATCAGGCGGGAGAAGCATGATATCACTGAAATTTCACCATTAATTGTATTCTGGTCACCAGCCCCGAATTCTAGCAGATCTAACGTCGCGTTGCACCGTAATAGACGACGGCTTAGGAATTAGCTAGGAGACTCGGAAAGAGTCATGAATGCATTGGGTTCTGCAGTGGTTCACTAAGATGTCATTCTGCAAGACAAGCTAGCGAACCGCACCGACTTGTCAGTTCGAAAAGTGCACGTGATATTTGTCATCATCATCAACCGCGACTCCAACTGCTACTAGTACTAGTAGTAGTAGTAAGTACTAAGTACTCTATTTCTGAGTAGTCCTGTCAGAATTACAAACGCATCAGCCGTCAAAACAGGTAGCGCTTCATCAATCGTTCCCTCACGTTGATGGAATCCATCGACGAGGCGCTGCTTGTTTCAAAGCTATCCTGACGATCGAGATCCCCGTGGAGCTGTCTTCTTCATGCCTTGCGTGGATCAGTATCGAAGCCGAAGAGAGGTATAACTGGGGTACTACCTCAGGGGTTACGCTTTTCGAGCAGCCCATGGATCGATAAGTGAGTTTGAAGCATCATGCATCAAGTGTTGATTCGGTTGATCGCGATCAGGAGCTTAAGGTCACATTTAGTTCGGGTCACCGGTTCAGATGACAAGGATGCTGACTTACGAACAATAATATTTCATCTTGATATCTCCATGGCTATTGGTAGTTTGGAGGCTCACTAGCGCTCACTAGTCATCAGCAATTAGTCAGAATCGGTCAGCAACACCCAGCCATGATCCTAGAAAGTCCTAGAAGCGCTCAATTACCGACAATGCCTGGCGATCCCCGCGCTTTTCCACGACAACGAACAGTAAGAGTGCTAGTGAGCTTCGATCGCGCCTTGGTCACTATGGCGTACGACACTAAGCTGTCACCCAACATTAGTCGTACAAGCCGCTAATGTCGCACATTTGGGGAGTGAGTGGTCACGGAGGAGCATCCAAGAATATCTGGATTGCCATACTTGTCGCCTGCTGCTTTGTGTTTGCGAGTTTGCTAGCCCCGCATAGCAGTCACTGACACTTACCGGGCCTAAGGCTAGCCTGATCAATGTGCACTGCTAGGCAGCTAGTACTTTTATGCTCCTTCCTAAATCTTGATGAGCTTTGTAAAGGCAAGACTTGCACCGAGTGACGAATCCTTTCCTGAATTGGCGTTACAAATGCGAAAACAAAGATCAGGTTGCTCAGCACAGTGACAGCACTGTACATGTGATCTTATCGTAATCATTGATGTGACAGATTCCCGTAGGTATAAATGATCATACATTCATCGATACCCATCACCCAACTGAAACACCTTCCATCATATACCACCATCACCCCAAGCTGTAATATCTGACACAATGGTTAAGTTGTACGGTTTCTCCGGTTCCACATGCACGCGCCTTGTCGCTCTCATCTGCAAGGAGAAGGATATGCCATATGAATTGACCAGTGTCAACTTGACCAAAGGCGAACAGAAGAACCCATCTTTCGTGGCGATTCAGCCATTCGGACAGGTTCCATACATCGTGAGTCAACTCGTGATCAGATCTATGATGATCATTCGCTGATTTGCGCCCCCAAAGGATGATGACGGGTTCATTCTATACGAGTCCCGCGCGATCGCAAGATACCTCATCAAGAAATACCCTAACCAGGGCACTCCCTTGATTCCCAGCGACCCCAAGGCTGAGGCCTTGTTCGAACAAGCAGCTTCGATCGAAACGTTCAACTTCACCGCCTTTGTGTCAGGAATTGTCTTTGAAAAAGTGTTCAAGCCGTGAGTAGTTCTCTTTCTCGATCCAAGATAGCTTATAAATGTTTTTCAAGGCGCCGTGGTTTGCAACCAAATGAGGAGCGTGTCCAGGAGCTGTTGGCCAGTCTCAAGCCCAAGTTGGATGCGTATGACTTGATCCTTAGCAAGCAGAAGTACCTTGCTGGTGATGTGCGTCTAATTTATTTCTTGACTTTTACTCTGGCTATGAACTAACAGCACTTGTTGGATATTTAGTCTGTCACGCTCGCCGATTTGGCGCACTTGCCATATGGCACTGCGTTTTACGGACCCGCTGGCTTTGCTGAGGTGTTTGAGAGCAGGCCTAACCTTTCCAGGTAAGAGTTGAGATGACAGCTGCCGTGGATATGATTTAATCGTTTGCTGCGCAGGTGGTGGAAGGACATCTCTAGCAGGCCTGCTTGGCTCGCCGTGAAGGATGGTGCGTGAGGTCTTGTTCAATAGGTCAAGGAAACGTCTGGAAAGCAGTGCAGTGTCGTTGTACTATGTAATACCAATAGAACTCCAGTTTGATTTGTTCGTCGCAAGCAAAACGACAACTAAGCTACTTGTGTTGTGGTGAGGACCGTAGAGAGCAAAATTGAAATCTGGGGAGCTCATCATCCACTCAACGTAGACCAAGTCGTACTTCACTGGAAACCTAAGACCCGGCGAAATTTACGTGCAGCATCGTCCGTTCAAGGAGGAGTTGTTCGACCAGCCTGTTGAGTGCTAATTAGGTGTGGTATTTGAACTGAGAAAGAGTAAGAACATACATGTTTGCCCTTTGTATATGAACTTCAACAACTGCGGCGCTGTGCCCTTGCAACTCGATGCCTTCAGTCACCAATTTGTCCGCGCCATTTCAAAATGGTTCGAGCTCAGTCGAGAGGGGAGGACGGTCCGACGGTAACGTATCATGGGCACTGGTGGAGCTGCGGTTGCGGTGGAATAGACGGCTGAGAAGTGTGCTTAATTGCGGTTCTGAGGAGGAGTACTTGGGGGCGGCTTCGTGGGGAGGACTAAGAACACTGACTCAGGTGAGGAAAGCAAAATCGCAGAGAAAATGATGACGTACAACGATCTAGTGGGACTCGATGGTAGCCGATTATACCAACAACCTCGAGCTCAAGCTTGTCGGATTCATTGTGCTTGTGCATTTATGAGTGGAAATCTCTCCACACGTCAATTGAAGTATTCATGTCGAGCCGCAAATAATGCTTTGAATCCTTCAATTGTAATTTTACCCTTACTAGATGGACACAGCTACAGTACGTCCTTCTCATCTACTGAGAATCTGAGATAGGTCGTAGGCGAATGTTGGGTGAACACGAGCTTACAAGACACTCATTGCCAGGCTAGTACCCCGTGTTAATAATGCTGTGCACCTCCAAGCTCGAGCGTCTGTCTGTACAGCCTCTCAGCGTTTGCACGTGCTCGACCAAATCTCTTGCCAAGATCCCTGGCAGGCAGTTCATGCCTCAAGGCCTTATACCTCGGGCCAGCCTATAAGTCTTCCTAGCAACGCATTTGCTGTAGAGGCCTCTGAATCTAATCCGACAGTTCTGTCGTCCGCGCCCCAGATGCTCAGCGCTCAGCAGGCTTCGATCTGATGCGATTGCTGATTCTTTCTGCCATCAAGGCCAAGCGCTCATCCGAAGTGACTGGGACGCGTGTTCACCATCAATCATTGTGGTGCTGCCCTTCCATAACAGAAGCACATCCAGGCAACATCACATGTGCTTCCGCGGGATGCCTACTTACACGCCATTTTGCGCTACCGGCACTCAGCACTGCATCATGATTTTGGTTTGTTGCAATTTCATCGGATCTTCCCCTTCCCCAACGCTCCACTGTCATGGCCAAGTTACCATAGCACTTTCACTTGAAGTAGATTGACAAACGCTCGTTTGTCTTTGTCTCCACAATGCAGCGGATCCGGAATCGGAGGGAGGGAAATTTTATCGCCGGCTCTTCTGAATTCACACTTCAACCATTACGTCGGACACCGCACTGGTACTGGCAGTCACTTGTCGGGCCTGGCCTCGTCGGTCTACCCTTGGTCCGATTGATACATATCTCGATACTACAGGTTGCAAGCTTCACACTGAAATCAGATCCCTCCACCATGCCGATTACTTCGGTACACCAATTGGCTCCTTCGAGACGTTATAATACGTACGCGAGACATGACATAGATACCAAACTGTTCGTTATTTCGCTAATGATGCGTGCTTACAGTTGCCCCTTTGATAGACAGGACATTTGTATAGGTCGGTGTGCTGTAGCTACAGCTAGTTGTTTCGTCCACTGCACCTTGGGATCTCAGCTGCTGTTAGTGAACTTTCGAGGGACATGCCAGTCGGGTGGCTGTTAACCGCATCCCCAATCAACGGATCAAAAAATGATATACCCGAGTGCCACGAAGGCTTTCCAGCATAAACGCCCGTCATATACAGAGTTCACTACAGAAAACCCTCCAATGCGAAAAATATTTAGTAACCGGGTTACTGGTCTTGATCCGGTCTGGTATAGCAACATTGGCATACTGACCAGAAGTGATTATCATCCTTTCAACTTACCTGTTTGAAGGCTGCAACGACATAGCGCGTGACTAACCTATGCCTTCCACCACCATTGTAGCGGAATTACACAAACCCAAGAGTTCAGTGGAAATCTGGCGATTCCAACCAACACCCGTGCCTCTTGTCAAGCTGCGGTGGGTAACAGCGCCAGAGATGAAGTAAGTTAAAAGCCATGAAAGCGACTCATCTGAAGAACCCAGAAGACACACAAACCAACTCCTCTGATCTAATATGAACATAGATCGGTTAGTGGTGACATTACCTGCCATTTCTTTATAGCTCACCGTTCTTATTTCAGTTCGTCTGAATTTCCCATGGTCTATGATATGCTCCTGGAGCATAATGGGGCGAACCCCATCCTGATTGACCAGGATACCCTGCGCGACCATACCGACGAAGTCACATTGCACCAATGTAACTGGGACGGTTGCACGATGCACATTGCTGTCGAGCACAAGCAGGTTTCCAAACATCTCCAGCAATATCATGGTATCAACACTAGCGCTACGAGCGAGGACACGCAGCAGATCTCCTGTCTTTGGACAGGTTGTCTCGATGCCCGCATGAAACCAGGGAACCTCCCACGTCATATACTTTCACACCTTGGAGTACGGCGGATTTGTTCGATATGCGGGGCTTCACTCTCGCGGGATGATGCCTTTCGAAGACATACTCTTGAAAAACCGGGCTGCCAGTATGCGAAAGCTGTTGTAAAGTATGGAGATAAATCACTGGTAATTGACACAGCGTACATTGATGGGGGGTTTTCACTCAGCCAAAATGTAATCTGCATCACCTGACGTCTCTTAGATTGATGTAGTCCTCCGGCGTTTTCTTACAGTAGCATCCCTATCGTTTTTCGTTCCAACCTTATATGCATCCTCCTATATATAGTTCCTGTTCGTCATCAGTAATCCTACCGTATACTCATACTTAATTGATCCTATTGTACTGTCTTGAATTCTCCTTGGATTTTGTCGTGGTGTCGACTGTTGAGTTATTTGATAGTCTGTACATCAAGGTACTAAAATGATTCCAGTCCCATTCAACCACCTGGCAGGATACCCTTCGGTTACATGAGTTGACATGAGTTGACAAGGTTCGGATCTGACGCTCATAAAGTTATTTCACTTACTTCGACATGGCAGTGCGCTGGAGGGACAAAGGCATAGGTTCAGCAGTCCTAGTATGTAAATGCTAAAGTAACAAAAACAGGAACACGGCCGGCGGTACGGTACTGTCCTCGTTAATGTCACAATATGCTGTGTGTGACGGGGAAATCATGGTGATGACAGGCCACGGCGTTCGGCGCGACTTCCGTGAGTACCAGTGCAGGTATTCATATATTCGTACCTGGCTGCATTATTTCCAGAGCTTTGAGTGTATTGGTCGACATTTTTTGACCGTGTCTCTGAAGTATATATAATGGCTCGAGGTGAAACTAAAGAACAAGTCCACATGGACGAGATATAATGAGAAAGAGCCGAATCTAATTTTGGATGCCTGGTAATCACCACATACACGTTTGTCTTTTGTATATGGAACTTCAGCGCTGCAGCAACGGCAGGGCTGTACCGTTGTAACTCGATGCCTTCACCACTCCGCCATCCGCGCAGTTCAAAAGGTTCCGAGCCCAGTCGAGAGGGGAGGGCGGTGACGTATTATAGGCACTGGAGGGGCTGTGGTCACTTCAACCGATGGAATAGACGGCTGAGACTCGGAAGTGTGCTTCCTTGCGGTTCTGAGGACTCGTGGGGGCGGCTTCGTGCGGTGGACTACTAAGAACATTGATTCAGGTCGGGAAAAAAATCGAAGAGATAGTGATGTCGTATGAACAACGATCTAGTAGGACTCGATCGAAAAAAAACCATATATAAGCAGACGGACGTCGAGGTCGTGTAGCAAATATTAACGTTTTAATCTTCGCCAAAATTGACCACCCACTCGACGACTGTCATATATACAAACAACCTCCTTGCCGGATTGTGCATTAGTCTCTCCACATGTACAACTGAAGTTCTTTCGATTGTAATTTCTAGGGGTAAATCTAATTTCGGAATGCCTCACCCTTTCTCACGCGGCCCTGACTGCTACGCTCATGAGGGATGGTACTTGGTAATCTGTTCATTGGCACTACAAAGCAAAGCAGCTTCTCTGTGGTCAACCGGGAATACCAAGGCCTGTCGCTATGGCTCACGACACAAAGCAGGCACACAACACTAGTCATACAAGTCTCACCCAATTATAACTGGCTTGCTCGCCGGAAGACTCGGAAGATCCAAATCTATTTGGATCGCTCTTCTACTTCTTCAAACCTTCGCCCGCTACTTTCGAAGCCCCGCATAGCCTACTGATACATACTTACTCAGATCAGATCAAGATTGCACTGCTTGATAGGTAGTTGATACACCGAGACCTCTATTCAAGTATTATAACGAAACCTTCCCGAATGTTGAACGTTGAACGTTGAACTGGCGCTAGCTGTACGAAGACAAAATTATCGCAGTAAATTATTCAGCATGTGCAATATTCTGTCATCCATTTATCATCCATACGCATTAATGTTCTTCCAGAGTCAGATATCTAGGTATAAATCATCATGCGTCCATCCAAGTCCATCATTCAAATATTCAAACAGCCTCATCCTCACTATCAGTAATTTCACAAGATGCTCAAGTTATACGGTTTTTCCTCTTCCGTGTACACGCGCCTTGTCGCTCTCGTCTGCAAGGAGAAGAATATCCCATATGAGTTGATCGATATCAACTTGGCCAAAGGTGATCATAAGCAGCCGACTTTCACCGCGAACCAGCCTTTCGCAGAGGTCCCATACATTGTGAGTTGGCTCGTGACCGGACATATGTTGTATGCTCACGTGCGCCCTTGAAGGATGATGATGGGTTCATTCTATACGAGTCCCGTGCGATTGCAAGATACCTCATCAAGAAATACCCCAACCGGGGCGCTCCTTTGATCCCTACCGACCCCAAGGCTGAGACCCTGTTTGAACAAGCAGCCTCGATCGAGGTGTCCAACTTCACCGCCTTTATCGCGCCAATTGTTGCTGAAAAATTGTTCAATCCGTGAGCAGTCTTCCTTCTCGAGTTGACGTAGCTTAGACGATTCGTCAAGGCGCCTTGGTTTGCAACCAAATGAGGAGCGTGTCAAGGAGCTGTTGGCCAGTCTCCAGCCCAAGTTGGATGCGTATGACTTGATCCTGAGCAAACAGAAGTACCTTGCTGGTGATGTGCGTCTCGTCTTTAGTCCTACCCTGGTTGTGAACTAACAGTACCTGTTGGATATTCAGTCTGTCACGCTCGCCGATTTGGCGCACTTGCCATATGGCACTTTCTTTTATGAAGTTGGCTTTGCTGAGGTGTTTGACAGCAGGCCTAACTTTTCAAGGTAAGCGCCGAGATGCCAACTGCCTTGGGTATGTTTTAATCGTTTGATGTGCAGGTGGTGGAAGGACATCTCTACCTGGCCTGCTTGGCTCGCCATCAAGGACGGTGCGTGAGGTCTTGTTCAACAGGTCAATGAGACGTTTGGAAAGCAGTGCATCCCGTTATATTTAATGGCAATAGAGTTCCAGTTTGATGTCTTCGTCACGAGGAAAACAAAAACTATGCTACTTGCATTGTGGTGAGGATTGTGCGGTTGATTTGGAGCAAATCTGAGATCTTGGGAGTTCATCATGTACTCAACGTACACCAAGGCATACTTCATTGACAACCCAAGACCCGGGTGAAATTACGTGTGGCATCGCCCGTTCACGGAGAAGTTGTTCCAGCAGTTGTCGAGCAGCTTGTTGGGTGTGAATTGAATGAGGTACCAGCAGGTGCGTAAGAACAGGATTCAAGCATTTCTCTGCGTGATATTAAGTGGATTTGAACTGAGAAAGAGAAATAACATACACGTTGTCCTTTGTATATGGAACTCCAACGACTGCAGGGCGGTGCCCTCGCAACTTGATGCCTTCACCACTTTAAATACATTGTCCGCGCCGTTTCGAAAGGTTTCGAGCCCAGTTGAGAGGGGAGGATGGTGATGTATCATGGACACTGGAGGGGCTGCGGTTGCGGTGGAATAATCGGCTGAGAAGTGTGCTTTTTTGGGGTTCTGAGAAGGAGTGGGGGTGGCTTCGTGCGGAGGACTAAGAACACTGACTCATGATCAGGTTGGGAAAACAAAATCGAAGAGATAGTGATGACGTATAAAGATCTAGTAGGACTCAACCTATAGCTGATATCGATAAGCAGGCGAGGTCGTGTATGGTAACCTTCACCATAATAAACGACTCGAGCTCACTCACAACCTTGCCGGATTGTGCATTCGTTCTTTGAATCCTTCGATTTTAATTTATAGGGGTAAATCTAATTTTGGAATGCCTAGCAATCCCCACGCTTTCCCACGTCCTTGACTGCTAATTAATACGCTCACCATGCCATGATTCTGTTCGTTGGCGCTACAAAGCAAAGCACCTTCTCTGGGGTTAACAGGAAATACCAGGGCCTTAGTCGCTATGGCTCACGACACAAAGCAGGCATCGAACACTAGTAGTGCTCATCCAACTAGTGCCACCGATAACTGGGCCTGGGTAGCTCGCCGGAAGACTCGGAGCATCCAAGTCTATCTGGATTCTGGATCGCTCTTCTACTTCCTCACAAAATAATCCACCTACTACTTTCGAAGCCCCGCATATCCAACTGACACATACTTACTTAGTCCAGATCAAGATCGCATGGAGCTAGTACTTTTATACTTCTATTCAAGTAGTAACGAACCCTTTCCTGAACCGGCGCTAGTCCGAAGACAGCCTCATGTGCAATATTCTGTCGTCATCGATTCATCATCCATACGCATTTCAACTTTCAAATTTCATCCATGGAGCCATCTAGGTATAAATAATCATGCGTTCATCCAAGTACATCATTCAAACGCCCCCATCCTCACTCCCAGCACAAGATGGTCAAGTTATACGGTTTTTCCTCTTCCACATGCACGCGCCTTGTCGCTCTCGTTTGCAAGGAGAAGAATATCCAATATGAGTTGATACAAGTCAACTTGGCCAAAGGTGAACATAAGCGGCCGGCTTTCACCGCGAACCAGCCTTTCGGACAGGTCCCGTACATCGTGAGTCGGCTTGTGACCAGACATGTTGTGTGCTCACGCGCGCCCACAAAGGATGATGAAGGGTTCATTCTATACGAGTCCCGTGCGATCGCAAGATACCTCATCAAGAAATACCCCAACGAGGGCACTCCCTTGATTCCCAGCGACCCCAAGGCTGAAGCCCTGTTCGAACAAGCATCTTCGATCGAGGCGTTCAACTTCACCGCCTTTGTCGCGCCCATCGTCGCTGAAAAAGTGTTCAATCCGTGAGCAGTCTTCTTTCTCGACTTGACGTAGCTTAGACGACTCTTCAAGGCGCCGTGGTTTGCAACCAAATGAAGAGCGTGTCAAGGAGCTGTTGGCCAGTCTCCAGCCCAAGTTGGACGCATATGACTTGATCCTTAGCAAACAGAAGTACCTTGCTGGTGACGTGCGTCTCGTTTTTAGTCCTGCCCTGCCTGTGAACTAAGAGTACGTGTTGGATATTTAGTTTGTCACGCTCGCCGATTTGGCGCACTTGCCATATGGCACTGCGTTTTACGGAGCTGGCTTTGCTGAGGTGTTTGAGAGCAGGCCTCACCTTGCTAGGTAAGAGCTGAGATACCAGCTACCGTGGATATCATTTAATCATTCGATACACAGGTGGTGGAAGGACATCTCTAACAGGCCTGCTTGGCTCGCCGTCAAGGATGGTGCGTGAGGTCTTGTTCAATAGGTCAAGGAAACGTTTGGAAGGTGTCGTTGTATGTAATACCAATAGAACTCCATTTTGATGTCTTTGTCACAAGGAAAACAAGAACTATGCTATTTGTGTTAAGTCGAGGACCGTGCGATTGACTTGCAGTAAAATCGAGATCTGGGGAGGTCATCATGTACTCAACGTACACCAAGTCGTACTTCACCTTCACTGGCAACGCAAGATCCGGCACAATCTAGGTGCGGCATCGCCCATTCACGGAGTTGTTCCACCAGCTTGTTGAGCACTAATTAGGTGTGGTTCTAGCTACCGATGCTAGCAGGCGCGTAGGAGCCGGATTCAAACGTTTCTCCACGTGATAATGGTTAGATGGACTTGAACTGAGAAAGGGAAAGAACATACACGTTTGCCCTTTGTATATGAAACTTAGCTTCAACAACTGAAGGGCTGTGCGCTTGCAACTCGATGCGATCACCACTTTGTCCGCTCTCTTTCAAAAAGTTTCGAGTCCAGTTGAGAGGGGACAACGGTAACGTATCATGGGCACTGGAGGGGCTGGCCGGTTGCGATGGAGTAGACGGCTGAGAATAGACTCGTGATCAGTCTGGACTACGTCTTTGAGATGTTAAGCGTCAAGTACTTATAAGCATCTCAAAGACATAGTCCAGACTGGTTACGAGTCTAGGCTGAGAAGTGTGCTTCTTTAAGTGCGGTGCTGCAGCGCTGAAGAGTTGGGGCGGCTTTGATCGTGCGGAGGTCCGAGGACTTCATCATGCTTGTGCTCCACACAACTGAAGTGTTCTTTGAATCCTTCGATTGTACTTTATAGGGGTAAATAGACTAAATTTGGAATGCCTAGTAATCCCCACGCTTTCGATGGTCATTCACTGCTACGCCCACCATGGATTCTGTTCGTTGGCACTACAAAGCAAAGCACCTTCTCTGGGGTTAACCGGAAACACCAAGGCCTTGGTCGCTATGGCTCACGACACAAAACCAAAACTGGCATCCAACACTACTCATACAAGTGTCACCCAATGATAATCAGTCAACTGGCTAGCTCGCTGGAGGACTCGGGGCATCCAAGTCCATTTGGACCCTTTTCTACTTCCTCACAGAATAATTCACCTACTACTTTCGAAGCCCCGCATGGACAACTGACACCATATGGTTGCTCGGTCCAGATCAAGATTGTACTAATACTGCCATGCATGGTACTTGTATACTCCCCGAGGCCTCCATTCAAGTAGTAGCGAACCCTTTCCTGAACCGGCTCTAGCGCGAAGACAAATATCGCAGTGAATTATTCAGCATATGCAATATTCTGTCGTCATCGATTCATCATCCATACGCATTTCATCCAGAGCCATCTAGGTATAAATAACCATGCGTTCATCCAAGTCCATCATCCAAACGCCCTTGACAGTAATCTCACAAGATGGTCAAGTTATACGGCTTTCCCTCTACCACATGCACGCGCTTTGTCGCTCTCATCTGCAAGGAGAAGAATATCCCATATGAGTTGATCCATGTCAACTTGGCCAAAGGTGAACAGAAGCAGCCGGCTTTCACCGCGATTCAACCTTTTGGACAGATCCCATACATTGTGAGTTGGCTCGTGACCGGACATATGCTGTATGCTCACTCGCGCCCTTGAAGGATGATGAAGGGTTCATTCTATACGAGTCCCGTGCGATTGCAAGATACCTCATCAAGAAATGTCCCAGCGAGGGCACTCCTTTGATCCCCAGCGAGCCCAAGGCCGAGGCATTGTTCGAACAAGCAGCTTCGATCGAGGCGTTCAACTTCACCGCCTTTGTCGCACCAATTATCGCTGAAAAAGTGTTCAACCCGTGAGCTGTCTTTCTCGACCTAACGTACCTTGTAACGTTTTCTCAAGGTACTTTGGTTTGCAACCAAATGAGGAGCGTGTCAGCGAGCTGTTGGCTAGTCTCCTGCCCAAGTTGGATGTATATGACTTGATCCTTAGCAAACAGAAGTACCTTGCTGGTGACGTACGTCTAGTTTAGTTTTTGACATCTACTCTGGCTATGAACTAACAGCACCTGTTGGATATTCAGTCTGTCACGCTCGCCGATTTGGCGCACTTGGCATATGGCACTTCGTTTTACGAACTCGGAGCTGATTTTGCTGAGGTGTTTGACAGTAGGCCTAACCTTGTCAGGTAAGAGCTGAGATACCAGCTGCCGTGGATATCATTTAATCATTCGATACGCAGGTGGTGGAAGGACATCTCTAACAGGCCTGCTTGGCTCGCCGTCAAGGATGGTGCGTGAGGTCATGTTCAATATGTCAGGGAAACGTTCGGAAAGCAGTGCAGTCCCGTTGTATGTAATACCAATAGAACTCCAGTTTGATGTCTGCTCGATGTTTCGTAAGGAGAACGAGAAGTCCGCCACCTATGAAATGATGAGGATCGTGGAGGATGCATTTACAATTGGAAATCTCTGCACAATGAGAATCTAGCATCTGCGCATATATCGTGTGAGGCGGTCCTTTGGGATGCTCACTGTGACTCGTCTCTACAGTACATACTCAAGTGACCCTGAAGGCCTGAAGGTCCAGACTTCGGGTCTGAGCTGAACGCTCAGTCTCTATTACGTGGCCGCAACGTACCGAGGTACGAGTGTCAGGAACATTTTACAATGAGTAAGGTCTAGACGTCTCGAACGAACAGGCGGACACGGCGGTCTTGCTTTTGCACCACAATTGTCGCTTACTGTCCCGGGGGCCGTCCCTTGCAATTCACCTCTCTTTTTCTTATACCAAGTCACTGGTACTCACTCACTTTGGGCAGAAAGTGCTCGGTGGGCACTGTGATCTTTTACTAATTCGGCCATAGCGGGTGAGCCTGGGACCTGGTTTATTTGCGCAACGAGGAGCTGTCACACCCATCAGTCTGTTATCATCTTGACGGACGGTATGGAAGGAAACCTGTGCGAGCGAACAACTTTTGACAGTTTTTAGCGCCGGTTCTCACTGATATATGTAAGTGGTGTCACATCTGAACTCCGGTCAAAGATTGACTCAGAGCGTGGTTATTCAGGTGAATTTACGAGATGGGCTCCTCGGAGAATCCTTAACACTGGCAGCGTGCGTTGCATAGAGTTGCATCCGTTGCTTCCATCTTCCTGGCAATAAGCTCTACTATATCTCCCGAGCATATGACCTTCGATCGACCTGGGCGTTTACCTGGTTACCGCGCAGATGCGAATGAACAGATTTTAATATTGGCTACCGGGATCGACGTCGCACTGCGTCATGCCGGCGGATGCGATAGCGAGTGACATTGACTGTATAAATGGCCATCTTCGAATTCTGATCATGCGGACGAGCTCGAATGCCCACGGGTTGATTTCGGTTGATTGGGGGCGCCTAAAAAACCGGAAAGGGCCCGAACAACATCATTGACATGAAAAGGGTCGTAGTGGTTAATTTTGAACCGTGGTCCGTGGAGCAAACAAGAAAGTACGTTCGATTCGTTGCGATAGCGTAACTCGCGCCTTGGGATCATATCGCGATGGGATTCGACGATGCATCAAACATTCCGTCACATCTTTTCCTCGAGAATCAAGATTTAAACGCGGTGTCCATGCGGTACTCTTCTTCAATTGAGTTCGCGGCTAATGTGCCATTGTTGCCGTGGACCATTGTCTGTTAAGCCTCGCGGGAATCTACCAGTGATGATTGTATAGGATACGATACGTGGAAACAGATTTAGTACTATTTAGAAATCTTTTTGAATCAAGGGTTCAGTTGTTGATGAACACGCCGCCCTTATATTTTCCCAGTTTGTGCAGATTGTCAACTTGAGTGAAAGTACTTATGTCCGTTTGTTCCGTTTCCCATTTCATCCTCTCTCTTAACTGTCACGCTTCATGAGTTTTGCATGAGGTTGGTTAGGATAGCGATAAGCAGGTGCGTCGCTCGTCGTGTCCAACAGTGACAGGCTGATCTACGACGTTGAGCTGATCGTTCGACCAGCAGAACGCCCTAATCATTGTAACACAACCCAGTCCCTCATCGCTCTTTTTAATACTCTAGAATATGCCACCTCGACGTAGCACCCCTGCTCTCAATTCTCTAAGCCCGCAGGATGCTACAGTGCATTCCTCTTCTACCCCGCCCTCTCCCGCCTACTTGCAATTTCCTCAAGCACGTTCCAATTCCCCATCTGGGTTGGCGCATCTCCTCTCCAAGCCTTCAAGATGGTTCCGAAAACCATCTGATCCACGCTTGGCGTTGGGTGCAAGTGAACCTCGAAGCAGCACCAGCTCAGTGGCCGTACGCAAGCCGAAGATATCCCGCCCCACAGACCCACGCCCCATTTTTCAAGGTTTCCAACCGGAACCCCGTGTTAGCGACGCGAGCAAGTGAGTTAAGTTCTGCAACGTGCATTTGATGACCCTTTCCTCGACTGCACCGCGTTTTCGGTTAAGGTCACCGTTCGTGCCTCGATTCTTACGCGTACACTAAATTGATGTATTCGAGATGCATTCTTTGTATTTGAAAGTTGGCTGTGCATCGTACTGATAACTCAATGTGCTTCTTAGGTCGGTTCTAGATCTCTCGTCTAAGAAGTCCTTCGATTTACAACGACCCTTTCCCACTTCACAACCATCCTCTCCTGATACCCACCGGAGCCTTGGTGATCTTCGCAGCATATCCCGTAAAACTTGGTCAAAGTCCGCAGATGATCTTGGAAACTTCTCGACGTCCTCGTTTTCCTCTGCAGATATATCTTTTCAACATAGAGTGCAAGAGTACAGGAACAGAAGTAATAGCAGCGCAACTTTGCATCCCACTTCCGCGGGCTCTGGTCCTGGAAGCCCCGTGAAGCACATATTCCCAACCATTGTTACCAACAGTAGCCCTCTTTCGTCTTCACCCCCTGAGAGGCTCGCCTCTCCGGACCCTGGTATTTCTATCTCCGTCTCCTCACCCACTTCAGACACGTTCATTTCCCCTGCGTCAGAGGAGCCACCCCCTGTCCATTCCCGTAACACATCATTTGCGCCTCGATTACCTTCTAAGCTATCCGCATCTAAGCTCGGGTTTACGCCAGCAAGCCCCAAAAGGAAGGGATCAGGTTCGGAGCGAGACGCCGAGTCCACAAAGGACAAAGATAATGATCGGAATGGCCCTAGTGGCGCGCGTGGCGTCTTTCCTTTCAGTCTTTCGAGTCCTTCTTCCAGTAAACACCCATTACCCAACCCAGCTCCCATCAGTGGCCAAAACACAACATCGTCGTCATCACCATTACTTGCGCCTACTATGCTCAAACCTGATGCATATGACACTTGCGATTCGCGTCGTACATCTCAGATCGTCTATAATGCTGGTTTTATCAACCGTATGGGAGATGCCGCGCCATCGATCTATGCGCATTATCGGCCATATAGTACTTCTACGAATCTGACGCTATCGAAAGGATGGAAGGCGGCCAAGGCAGAGCTTAAGGGGTCGAAGTTGTACTTCTACAAAGTGCCCAGCGACCGTAGCGCTGCCATCAAGGAACTCTTCCCTACTGAGATCGTCCCCACGCTCGACGAGGGCGAAGTGGATGGCGAATCCGATACCTTGGATGATCTAAGGGCTAGTAGGGGCAGAGATGACGGTGCAGGTGGCAGGAAGAAACGTGCATATTGGGGTCGGAGGACGCATCCTGACCTGGTTCGCGGTGACAGTGGTATCGAGAAAGGAACCTTCGAGGCTCTTTTACATGAAGCCGTATTCGCCACCACTTTCCTCCAGCCTTCCGCAGAGGATGAGGAGCAAGGTGCTTCTACGGGCGAGCCTCGCAGACCGGAGTGGAAAGACCTCTGTTCTGCTGTGTTGCTCTGTTTGCCCATCCTCGTGGGGCGAGAGTCGTTTGAGAACGAGTTTACTCGTCTATGTGAGAACCTCGTGAGTGGTGCTGAAGAGAAGATCAAGGATTATGAACGCTCCTGCGTCTCATGGATGGCTGGCGAGTATCTCCGCTACCATGGTGCACCTGCTGACGAGCCTGGTTGGGACGCTTGGCGAAAGGAAACGATACCCGCTTTTTCTTGGAACGAAGGCTCTGCCTCCGGAATGCCCAAATCCACCTCTACACGAGCCGTTTTCGCCCCTTCTCCAAACCCTGGCACGTACTCTCCTTCGATGACCGGATCTACGCTCTCTCCAAACCTAGGCACATTCTCCCCCCGGCCAGGCGATGACGCCAAAATAGCATCTCTAATGGAAGCTTTGGGTCCAGGGTTGCAACCCTCCGCGTCACCCGTGAAGCCTCTCTCCCCACGACAACAGCGCCCCCAACATCCATTTGCTGATCCTAAGCAGCGCGTATGGACGTTACTAGCGCAAGACGGTTTCACCCGTGAGGTACTCTCTCTCCTTGACCCCACCGCCGTCGCCCATAGTTTGAGAATCTTCCATCGACGTATCCTTCAACAACTTCCTGACAACCTCACAGCCGAACATATCTTGAAACCAGATGGCGATCCCAGCGCTTCTCCAGATTCAGATGCTGGTGCACCAGCTGGGTCGTCGCCGTCAGCAGCGCTATTTGGAAGCGACGACCGACCGCACTGGCTCACGCGACTACTTCTCATGCAGATTTTAGGTGCTGATTCATCGGGCAGCTCTGGAGTGGAGCGTAGTGCGTCGTCACGCACGCATTCACGCTCTGAAGTGGTATCCATGTGGGCGAGGATTGGGGAGCTTTGTCGGGTTGCGGGTGATGAGTGTTCGTGGATGGCTATCTCTTCTGCCCTGTGCTCGCGTCCTGTCGCACGGCTTACCAAAGCGTGGAGGCGAGCGGATCGTCAGAGTATTATGGTTGTTGAGTCGTGGATCTACCCTGGGGGTGATGGGCAGGTCGCGCTTGTCAATGGGCCTGTTGTGACGCCTTGGGGTGGGGAGGTTAGGGATCGAGTCAAGCATCTCCTCGAGCAAGCTAGAGAGGAAAGGACGGATGAGGTGTGGGCGGCAAAGCCTCTTTTACAGACCAGGGACTTGTTTGAGGGCTTTCGGACGAAGATTTCGTTATGCCCCAGGAATTCCTCGACGGACGATCTTCCTCATGACGTTGAGAAGCTTCTCAGCTTTTGGCAAGATTTCGTGGAGGAGAAAGATAACCAGTGCTCGGTACTAGCGTCCAAGTTCCAACGGTATGTTGAACAGTCGATATCTTGAGGTGGAAACATGTTGATTTGTGAATAGGGTTGACCAATTCATGTCGCTTTCGTTGGCTGCGGAACCGAGGCGCAAAGGACTGTTTGAACCGTTTTTCTGGTCGCATTCCATGTCTACGCCGCATACGCTCTGTCATCCCCTTACTCCCCTGCTATTCGTGGATCCACTACCAACTGTCACGCTCCTTGATCGAGGACAGATTTGGCGTGGCCGGTTAGAGAGTGGACCGACGAAGCTTAGTGTTGATGAGCTTCAGCGTCTCCGCGGACTTGATGTGGCGTTGACTCCGGCGTCTCGCAGGGCGGACGCCTCCTCCAGTAAAGATAAGCTATTCAACATTGGCGACGTCGACATTCGGGAGACTGCCATTCCCGTTTATGATGGAGAGCTTCTCCTCGTTGCTCGCAGCGACCTAGATCCACTGTCCTCGTCCCGGCCTCCATCTCGTGCACCATCCAGACCCCCTAGTTCTGTAGTGGAGGGGTGTAATCTCGACAAACCTATGACGCGTTCACCTTCTATCCGTGTAAAGCCTGGATCGTCTCAGGGCCTCGAGCGGAAGAGCAGCGTTGCACGCCGAAGCTCATTGCCTTCTATATCTTCTCGACCAAATGCTATGGTGACAGAAGTGTCGTCAGAGAGGCCCATTCGCGTCATCGTGCAAGCTGGAACTTTAGACCGCCTGGTCAACGTCCTCGTGCATGGCCTTCAGGGAGTTTCAGTAGCTGTAGCTGATGATAATGGCGAGACGTCTCTAAGGGACGGCAAAACCAGGGACCTTGTCGTTGATCGGTCTGAGTTTGCGCGAGTGTGGTGGCATGTGTTCCGCAGTTTTGTGACGCCCATCGTCTTTTTCGAGGTATGGTAATCTCATTTCCGCGTTTGGGATAGCCTCATTCATATATTCTATAGCTACTTCGTAAACGCTTTTTAAGCAGTCGGCCTTCCAGCCAGCCTTCCGCAAATAGTTATCTTCACGTCATACAGTTTCGGTCGGAAGTGCTAGAGGCGATCAAGGACTGGATAACGTCTGGAGGCGGAGCCCAGGACTGTCTCGATGATGTTCAGCTATTTGAAGCTGTGCGGTCTTTCCTGGACAGTCCATTAGATCGCTCTTCTTTTGATACTCCAACTACGGTCGAAAATGACGTCGGCCAAGCTTGGGACGCTCTGGACAGCGCTCGTCAAAATCACACATACGGCGTTTACCACGCAGACTCGACGCCCTCCGTCTGTCTTCTTAGCTACTGCCCGACCACTGAAGTCGACACCCAGGGCACGATCCTTTGGTAATCAACCACCGGACCTCGATGCGATCAGTGCTGATGAGCTCGTCGAGAATTTGAACGCTATGGGTGCTGCGGCGTTGAGTAATATAAGCGAGGAGGTTAGTCCTCCCCTTACTAATTTCCGATATGGGCGCTCAATTTCCTTTCAGGACCTCTTCATCACCGCTGATCTGTTAGAGGTGCAAAGCGCAGATCGTACTGGGTGGTTTTCAGCTCGGGAAGTGCCATCGACAGATGACATCGACATCCAGTCCATGTATTCCCACATGACGGACGTTCAGCCATCTTCGCTGATATCCGAGCTTTCTCAGGATACTATCTACCGTCTCCTACCGCCTAGCATCCGCAGCTGTATCCGTGCCTTTAACATCCTTCGGAAATGGACGATTTCGAAGCTCGTCGCACCGAAATTGGGGATCAGACTACGGCAGGCAAGAATGGACCTTTTCCTTCGAGCCATCGAGATTGCCCGTCTAAGGAGCATGGACAGTGGTTTTGCATCCTTCGGGTGTGGGGACCGACCTTGTGTCCGGTCTTTCGTCGAAGCTGTCCTGACTCAGCCATTGTAGTTCAGAGAGCCGTATGCATCATCGTCCATGGCAAAATATTGCGAATCTTCGGGGGGTTCAGTGCGATAGCCTTGTAGGGCTTCTCTCAAGACCGGCTATACCCAAAAAATCATATGGAGATGTCCTCGCTATCGACGTTAGTTGGATTTTGGAACGTATACTCGAATTGGTGAGCATACCAAATGTGGTTATGACGTCGGGCGAGAACGATCAGTGCATCATCAACTTGGATAAACGCAGGTAAAGTGATTTACAATTACGAGGTACGGTCTGCTGACGGGTTTCTAAGGCACCTTTGCAATCTCATTCTGACTACTCCGTCGCTCTCGAAGAGGAGCCGTCCCGTGAAGAGGTCGACCGGAAAGACTTTGAACGGTTGAACAACATCGAGAGAGAAATGAATTTGATCTCGCTCGACCACCGTAGTATCAGAGACGATGCCCAGCGGGAGGCCCTGCAAGCTCAATGCAATGGTTCGGCATCTGTCAAGAAGACCGTACGCCCATTCCAGAGGCTAGTTGCGGCGCAACAAGAGAAGTACAAGCGAGACAAGTATCTCCATGACCGGCTCAGCAAGGACAAAAAGCAGGAGCAATTGCGCAATGAGCGGAGAGATGATCAAATTAACAAGGCCATGCGGTCACGCAAGCCGATGACTCAGGTTCAGAAGCAACACCGGATGAAGAAGAGCTACTCCTCAGCGTTTTTCCAATTGATGAGGCCTATCTCTAGTGCATTTACTGATAGCATGCACGCTACGGCATTGAAGCGATCGCCCGCTGAATTGGACTTCTCGCCCTCTGGTAAACCTTCTTTGGTTCTTTCAGTCGTTGACGCTCGAGTTGCCCAATTTATCAATAACGAGAGGTCGTTCACATTCCAGCTGGACACCGAAGACGGCGGACATTATTTACTGCAGGCTATTTCTAAACAAGAGATGGTACGATGGATCGAGCAAATCAATCGTGTTGCGAAACTTGCTGCTAAACGCCGCTTGACGTATCTTGGAAATTCACCAAAGCCGCAACTTGCAGACCATATCCATGACCATCCATCAGCTACCACAGCTTCGCGGGATCCTAGAGCTGGTAAGGTGTTCCATGTCCTCCGTGTTCTGTCTCTCATACGTTTCTAGTTTTTGCTGTCGAACTGGAGTTCCTCCTCCAGCGTGAAGCTAATGGAGCGCAGCCCGAGATTGGCTCACTCCCGTCGGTTATTCTGACTTGCCTGTCTGAAGTCGAGTATCGTGGCCTTGATGAAGTTGGCATTTGTAAGTTCTTTCGTTGCTTTCTCCTGCAGAGGCCTGACTTTTTGCAGATCGTGTTGCTGGTGCTACTTCTGAAGTTAACGCTCTCCGTGATGCCTTCAACAGAGGTATGGTTTATAATTAGAATGGGCTGCACGTAATTAACTGCTCATTTGCTAGGCGAGTGGCCTATCACCCCCGATAGTGATATCCATGCCGTATGCGACTTGATCAAGTCATGGTTCAGGCTACTCCCCGAGCCTGTCTTCCCATCGTCGTCCTATTTCAATGTTATTGAGGCAATGAGTAAATTCTATCCCACCAACGGTCTTTGTTCGATGCATGTTCTGGCAGAACTCGAGAATCTTAATTCGCGGCTTGCATGTATCCGAGTGTGTGCACGGGCTTCCTCAGCAAACTTTGACCTTTTGAAGAGGATTGCCGAACATCTCGATAGGTGAGTTTTTGTGCTTTGTTTCGTCAGCTGAATGATATTGATGCTACTACTCCAGAGTAACCGACTACGAGGAACACAACCAAATGACAGCTGAAGCCCTTGCAATTGTTTTCAGCCCCAACCTCCTTCGTGCACCGCAGAATGACTTTGCCCTGATCTTGTCGAACATGGGACATACCCACAAACTCGTGAAAGCCCTGATCACTCATGTACGTGGTGTCACACCATCCATCGTTCCTTCATGACACTCGCTGCAGTTCCATGTAATCTTTGATGACGACTTGAAGCCGACCATGACGTAGAAGAGGATGAAATGGAGGAGCCTATCCTCGAGGAGGATGAAGAAGAGGAGATAGACTCTCCAGCTGCAGGCGAGAGTCATAGACCATGGACGCTGTATACGGTCACACCTAACCCCCCCATCTACAACGGACTCCTTGTTGTCGTCATAATCCTTTTGCATTCCGTTCTCTGGGTCACATACGACCGTTCGCGGATATCTAT
>JABBWI010000359.1:0-65713 GCA_016647755.1 Suillus subluteus
CCATACGACCCCTTCACGCATCCTTCCGCGAATTCCTGACAGACAAAACATTCAGTGGAGACTTTTTCGTGGAGATATCGAACGCGCAAAGCAATCTTGCTTTTGCGTCACTTCGGGTGATGGAACACAACCTTCGCTTCAACATATGTGATTTAAAGTCTTCATACCTCCCCAATAGTAAAGACACCGAGCTGCCGCATCGAGTCGCAACATGCATTCCCTCACATCTGTCCTATTCCTGTCGATTTTGGGCAACGCACGTACGAAAAGTGGACTTCGACACGGAGCTCGCAAAGGAAATAGAATCATTCTTCGACAACGAGCGGCTACTCTTCTGGATTGAAACACTCGGCCTTCTCAATGAGCTAGGCGTTGCAGTTGCTGTGCTTCCACTCATTTCCCAGTGGCTGAAGGTGAGAACAGAGTCCCCTGGTGGTGTCAGGCGAAGTGCTTACGCGCGAATACAGGGCCGAATTAGCTATCAACATGTCTTGTCCACTGCAATGGATGTGCAGAGATTCGTTCAAGTCTTTGGTGGGATGATTTTGCACAGCACCCCCCATTTATATGTCTCAGCGCTGCCACTTTCCCCTATCAAGTCCACGATAGCTACAAAGTTTACTACAAGATTTCCGAACACTCTTCGTCTGATACATGGGCGTCTTGTGAACTGGACGGCTATTCAGACGGTGATCAGAGGGCACACTGGTCCGGTTTTGTCAGTCTCGTTCTCCCCCGATGGCACTCGCATCGTGTCTGGTTCAGACGATTGCACTGTCCGGCTCTGGAATGCAGCGACGGGGGAGCCGTTGGGCGAGCCCTGCCGAGGGCACACTCGTTCTGTTTCGTCAGCCTCGTTCTCCCCCGATGGCACTCGCATCGTGTCTGGTTCTTCGGATTGCACTGTCCGGCTGTGGAATGCAGCGACGGGGGAGCCATTGTGTGAACCCTTCCGAGGGCACACTCATTCGGTTTCGTCAGTCTCGTTCTCCCCCGATGGCACTCGCATTGTGTCTGGTTCTTCGGATTCCACTGTCCGGTTGTGGAATGCAGCGACGGGGGAGCCATTGGGCGAGCCCTTCCGATGGTACACTCCTTTGGTTTCGTCAGTCTCGTTCTCCCCCGATGGCACTCGCATCGTGTCTGGTTATTCGGATCGCACTATCCGGCTCTGGAATACAGCGACGGGGGAATCATTTGGCGAGCCATTCCAAGGGCACACTAATTCAGTTTTGTCAGTCTCGTTCTCCCCCGATGGCACTCGCATCGTGTCTGGTTCAGACGATTCCACTATCCGGCTGTGGAATGCAGCGACAGGGAAGCCATTGGGCGAGCCCTTCCGAGGGCACACTCATTCGGTTGAGTCAGTCTCGTTCTCCCCAGATGGCACTCGCATCGTGTCTGGTTCAAGGGATTCCACTGTCCGGTTGTGGAATGCAGCAACGGGGGAGCCATTGGGCGAGCCCTTCGAAGGGCACACTGATTCGGTTGAGTCAGTCTCGTTCTCCCCAGATGGCACTCGCATCGTGTCTGGTTCAAGGGATTGCACTGTCCGGCTGTGGAATGCAGTGATGGGGGAGCCATTGGGCGAGCCCTGCCGAGGGCACACTCGTTCTGTTTCGTCAGTCTCGTTCTCCCCCGATGGTACTCGCATCGTGTCTGGTTCAGAGGATTCCACTGTCCGTCTGTGGAATGCAGCGACGGGGGGGCCATTAGGAGAGCCCTTCCGATGGCACACCGATTGGGTTTCGTCAGTCTCGTTCTCCCCCGATGGCACTCGCATCGTGTCTGGTTATTTGGATTGCACTGTCCGGCTGTGGAATGCAGCGACGGGGGAGCCATTGGACGAGCCCTTCGAAGGGCACACTGATTCAGTTTCGTCAGTCTCGTTCTCCCCCGATGGCACTCGCATCGTGTCTGGTTCAGAGGATCACACTGTCCGGCTGTGGAATGCAGCGACAGGGGAGCCATTGGGCGAGCCCTTCCGAGGGCACACTCATTCGGTTGAGTCAGTCTCGTTCTCCCCCGATGGCACTCGCATCGTGTCTGGTTCAAGGGATTCCACTGTCCGGTTGTGGAATGCAGCAACGGGGGAGCCATTGGGCGAGCCCTTACAAGGGCACACTGGTCCGGTTTTGTCAGTCTCGTTCTCCCCAGATGGCACTCGCATCGTGTCTGGTTCTTGGGATTCCACTGTCCGTCTGTGGAATGCAGCGACGGGGGAGCCATTGGGCGAGCCCTTCCGAGGGCACACTGATTGGGTTTCGTCAGTCTCATTCTCCCCCGATGGCGCTCGCATCGTGTCTGGTTCTTGGGATTCCACTGTGCGGCTGTGGAATGCAGTGACGGGGGAGTCATTGGGCGAGCCCTTCCGAGGGCACACTGATTCAGTTTTGTCAGTCTCGTTCTCCCCAGATGGCACTCGCATCGTGTCTGGTTCTTCGGATTCCACTGTCCGGCTGTGGAATCCAGCGATAGTGCAACAATTACAGGAGAACACTGAGATCCACTCCTTGGATAGACGTCCCGCCACACCTTGCAAACAGGATACTCCCATGCCAACCAATACTTGGAACAATCGCGTCGTTTGCTTAGCATCAAGCTTGGAGCATGCATTGCACAACCCTGCTGATGGATGGATGGTAGGAGCCGATCCTCGGCTACTTTTCTGGGTACCACCCGCTTACCGAGGAGAACCATTTTATTCTCCTGGGACTGTATTAGTGATACCCAGTGGGCTAGAGATTGATTTGAGTCGCATGGCTCATGGAGACCACTGGTTCAATTGCCGAGATGTGTGAGTTCCTAGCCTTGATCATCCCTCATAGTTGCTAAATCAATACTTCTAGCCCTACTTGCAGATAATCTAATTGTAGTAATACCGTGTGTGCAGTTTTGTTCTATGTCAATCCTACTATCTGGCATCGAGCTTCAATTTAAGGTCGTTCAAGTGAGAATCTGTGAGATGACTCGCCGAAAACCAGACTAGGTATGACTCCTAATACTACTGCTATTTTGTCAGAGCGCATACTGCGGACTATGAATCAACTTGAAGTGATTCCATCAGAAACGTAGTCACAGTTGTGCGCTGGTCGCCCTTACAAACCGGTCGTGTCAGTCGATGATCAAAATCCCTAGAACTTGAATGACCATCGGCACCGAGGTCTCATGACCATCGATCTTTGATAATCTTATGGCAGCCCTAGCCTTATTTCATGTGAAGTTTCATGTTCCAATGACTCCCAGTGGTTCAGTCTCGCACGTATGGGTTCTCCTGCTGATACGACGTCCCTATCCGGGTCATGACGCCAAGAAGACAGTGGCCCCTAGCTCCTCGGTCGTGGCGCAATGACAGTGTTTTAAACTTTTACTAGTTAAATTTATGAGTATTTCCGATAAGCCTGGGTCGTGACCTCGACTACACGATGCTGAGGCTTAGTACTTGGTAGGAGTTAGTTAGTTAGTAGTATTAGGTAGCAGAGACTTACAACCCGATACCAGCCGGGGAGACGCTCACCCTGACTTATGATAAAAACAGTGCTTGTGCCAAAGCACCACATCCCTGAACACAGAAGAGACACTCAGTCACTGATCAGACAGTTTGGCGAATCGCATGCCGGCATCACCATTATCCATATGTAGCAAAATATGTACCTTCCTCCTTCAAACATCCATCCTCGAACGTCTCAACCAATATAAGGGAAAAAACATGCAGACAGTCACCAACTTACAAGCCAATTTCATCCCGGCCTCGGATATCATTGGTGCGCTGCAAAATATTGTAAGTACCAAGTCACGGTTAGTTGTGTCAATTAGGAGTAATAAACAATTACTTCAGCTTGCTCATTCACAACCACTCGTGTGTATAGCAGCTGATCGCTTGTCTGATGCAATAGTGACTATTAGTAAATGCCAGACCTCGAAACCCCATACTCCAAAGCCTGTTTCCCAAACACCAACCACCCTGTTGAGCTTAGCAAAAGCGAGAGCATCAGCGCCATTGTCAACGAACGCGACCAGCAGCTGGATGCAGTGTTGCGCGATTTCTCAGCTCTGGAAACGGTCATGGTCGGCATCACAGATCTTCATCAGTCACTCGTCGAACACCATTACAAGATCATCCAGTCCAAGCATCTGCACAAGGGATTTATATCGGCTCTCTGGCGCTTGCCAACTGAAACCCTATGTCATATTTTTCACTACTGTCTCCCCGAACGCAAACACTTGTTGCCCGCATCAAAGCTGGCCCCCATGCTACTGACCAGAATATGCCGACGATGGAGGGAGGTTGCTGTAGGTATGCCCAGTTTATGGTGTAGGTTGTCTGTGGAAGTCGACTACGGAAACTGGCAGTCGGCAGCATTCTGCTATGACTCGTGGCTCGAGAGATCACAAGGACGTCCGCTCTCATTAGCACTCGGGCACTACCCATCGACCAACCGATTTCGAAGCCTTCTTCAGCCTTACATCAATCAAATCGGCTCTCTCCTCCTACTTTCGATCAGAGAAAGCCAACTTGAAAGTTTGTTGGAAGACCTACCAGCACTTCAGGAGCTGGTAATAGCAGGGATGAGTCCTTACAGAGCAGCTTTTGTACGATCTATCTCGAAACTTCCGTCCACTATGCACAGTCTCAAGATCATTGACGTGAGTCCACCCTTCGACCGCGAGCATATCAATTCTTGCAGTTCCATGTGGGCCCACCTGACAAATATCGAAATCACCGTATATTTCGTGAATGGAGTCCTGCTCCTACTCCAATTATGTCCCAACCTCTCCTCGATCACGATCGACGTAACACGTGAACCAAAAAACCCCTTAGAGTCACTTACGCACACCGGAATCCGGACCTTATGCATCGCCGATACTTATTTTACCACACACAAAGACTTTTTGTCAGACCTCTTCAATGCTCTATCACTGCCCAATTTGCGCGTTCTCAAAGCTCTCAGCGGTGCCAATGCAGTGCCTCATCAGTTGTTGGTGGCATTTGTGGCACGGTCAAAGTGCCCCCTGGAGAGCCTGATTTTCAGCGGTCGGGTGAGGATGACAGACGTAGAGCGAGCGGAATACGTTGCCCTTATTTCTTCCATTGACATTGTAGAAGATCCTGGCTGCTGATCTTTTACAAGAGACTCGGTCGTTACAGGTTTCTAGAAATGATGTATCGGCCTGCGCAGTCAATCGTTGCATATGTTTGTGCCTCTTTCTAGCATCGATGAAGCCATATTACGCATCATGCGCTGGCACTTTATATATGTCCGGGCGCGAGTGGGTCCCTGATCAAACAGTTTTACAAACAAGGTAGCGCCTGGAGGTAGTCCAGCCTTCCGAAGTGGCTACTGAGGAGAATCTTTAGATGACAACAGAATTCAAATATTCATGCCCTGCTCAATCAATATCTTGTCAGCTTTTACGCTGCGTGAATCTTACATAAATGTGGCTGAGTCGTGTATTTGTCTTCCTTCTGTGCCACGAGCATGGCGCGGGTTCCGTCCGAGAAGGCAGATCCCGAAATCAAGATTCTTAGAAGAAAGAACTTCTGTTTGATTCAGAATCAGATAAATTTAAACGAGATATATGTGGTCAATAGTGTTTTCCGTGATCTCAAGTGGTTTAACATCGGGATTCTCGAGTAGATTTGCCTGTGTTAGTAGTAAGATGTGCCCCCAAGTTCCGGCCGCGGGCAACTGTAGGTGACAGGGTATGTGGCGAGAAGAAGTTGAATCACTTTTAAAATTCAACACGTTGCCCGGGATAAATATCAAGATTGGAAATTGGTGGTGCAGTGCTCTGTCTGTCGAACTTTGATAGTTCGGAACTGCGGAACCAGGGGAAAGCGTGCCGAAGAAGGCTAAATGACGACTACCAAGACTGGCTTGATCAGGTAGTGCGCTAATGTTAAGTTTAACCATGAATTTAGTTGGTTTGCTGTAGTACTGCAGTTAACGTGTTCAGTGCAACTCGGAGGAAGAATCTATTTGAATTGCAATAGAAGTTTAAAGGCTTACGAGTTTAGCAAATGGTGAAATAGAAGGAACTGCAGCGCTGACCGCTAATGAATTAATATTAATGACAAGGCATTAGTTCTGCTAGTTTCCAAGGGCTAGCCCAGGAATGACAGTCGATATTTTTAGGTTCAACATAGTAAGGGATTGGTAAGAGTACTAGCTAGATCCGCAGCGGGAGCCGTCGTGAGAGGTGTTGTACTGATACAACAGCTTTATCCGCATACGTCATAGTTTAATGAGACAGGAACAGAAAGTAAACCTTAATTAGTAAGTCATGTACGTACCATCGTGTCATTCTTGTGATTCTGCGTGAATTGTCTGGAGTTTCCTAGCCTATGACGCGGATGCCCGGCTTGCGGTGCAATACCAACGCCGAGCAAACAATAAGTCAAGTAAGGACCTGTGACAGCTAGACACCGCACTGGTAATGATCCGATCCCGAGGAAGAGGCGGCAGGTCCGGCCATCGATACATCAGATGGCAAGGATGACTAGGTCAGGAGCTTGGGACAATGCAGGCATTCGGGAAAAATCCCGAACGAAGTCTGGATGTACTAGGCTGAGACCTTCCGCGCCGACCATCACGCCAAAAAATATGACACTCTTCTGTTTCCGAATAACTGAGAGAACTACAGTACAAATATGCTAAAACCGACATCTCATCAACGCAATAATACAACTAAGAGCATATAGTATGGCCAGATACACTACCGTAACATGTCAGAAGTTTATACCGTCGTTATCATCCCAATCATGAAATTATGCCTTTTCAATGTTTTCATTCTCCAACGAAATCAGATCAGCAGTCTGACCTACTTCCGAACCGGGCTCCACAGATTGACAGCGGGCCGGCGAGAGGCTGCGCGGTCGCACATGTCGGGTTGAGTGTGATCGAGAAACCCATGCTTCAGTTGCATTCGCAAGCATCTCCTCCGCGACTTCCTGAGAAACATGCGTGAGCGGGACCGGGGCGTAAACCGGAGCATCTACAAATGGTAGATCGAGGTCGGATGTACAAGACGCTTTGCTTGCTGGGAGGATATATATCCGCTCTAACTCCCCTTCCCCAGCGCTAGCACCCGAATAGCGAGGTGTATGCAATGGCAGATGGAAGCCTTGATGGCGGACAAGAATGGAATAGTAACTCGATAATGCCAACACGAAATGGAGCTGCAACAATCAAGCACTCAGCCTTGGGCCTTGCAGCCACCATCAAGGCAAAATTTACTCACGCGAATGACGGTGATGATAATCAGAATGACCATAAACGCGACCACTCCCCGTTCAAGCCATGGTTCACAGTTCTCCAAATTCAGCCCCAAGTCCATAAAGTCCCGAAGTATGTCTGGTTGGCGTGACAACAACTCGCAAACATTAGAGCGGATTGTCGGTCGAAAGGCAACGTAAGAGCCTAAGGCTGCAAATAACGTGCCACACACAAATTCTCCGACAATGTAGTCACGATATATGCGCACGAATGATGGTTTGCCCTGACGAAGAACGCTTAACATTTTGGCAAGAAAGGAAGACAAAACTCAACGCACTCGGACAATGCCTGCCACGCCAATGAAACAGATGGTCGATGCCGCAGCAAAGTATGCGCACAGCAACGCCCATACGAGGCGCACTCCATCTCTACTTATAGAATACTCCGAGCTCTCCCACTCGCTTTCTGGATCCCATTTGAATAGCCGCCAAGCTCCTAGTAACCGCACTGCAACAGCAAAGTTGAATACTGCGCCAAAGAACGAAATAGCTAGAGATGTGCTCCTATGAGAATTGAAGAACATGTCAGTCGTTGGTCAAGAAAGGCGGGAAAATGCAGTCATCAATTGTCGTGTCCGAGCCGGACTTTTATAAGCACACGGCGTGGTAGAGAGGGGCTGCGCGAGATCAAGCGATGTCAGCACGAACCTTGTGATAAACAAGCGGGCCATCTATCCAAAAATTCTTGCTGGTCGAGCCTCTGCA
Source organism: Suillus subluteus (assembly GCA_016647755.1). Classification (NCBI taxonomy): domain Eukaryota; kingdom Fungi; phylum Basidiomycota; class Agaricomycetes; order Boletales; family Suillaceae; genus Suillus; species Suillus subluteus. The sequence continues at coordinate 7,982 of JABBWI010000359.1, forward strand.
GGCAAATTGGAATATGTTGAGGCCGGTGGTTCAAGTGCAAGCGCAAGTTTCGCATTGTAGTCCGAGAAAGAGCGTTAGCTCGTTATGACTAAGCCTGGAGTGGTAATCAGATCGGGAATTGTCATTCGGCTTATACAGAATTATTCTTTTCTATCCGTCGCTGCCGCAAATGATCTTTTTTTAACGAGAGGATACAACTTGCAAGGCGTGTGTGAGTCATGCTGTCAGACGGGGGTGGGACTCGGGAGACAAAACTCTAGAAAGTCACGGTTGGTTGTTTGTTAACCGCTGTGGCAAATAATCTTTTTTAACGGGAGGGTGTAGGCTTGCCGCATGTGTGAGAGAGTCTTGCTGATGGGACTCGGGAGAGGCAAAGCTCTAGAAAGTCACGGTAGGTTGTCTGTTAACCGCTGCGGCAAATAACCTTTTTTTCATGGGAGGATGTAGGCGTGCTGTGTGTGTGAGAGAGAGAGAGAGAGAGAAGGATTTGCATCTGGGTGGGACTCGGGAGAGACAAAGCTCTAGAAAGTAGGTTGTCTGTTAGTGGTCAGTCTAAAGCGATCCTCAACTGAAATACATATCGCCACAAAGATTTTGTGGCAGTGTCGACTTGAACATTATATCGTTCTCATTTCAGAACCTGTTTCATTGGGCTGCTTCGTTTCCCCGTTTGAATCACTCCTTCGTGTATAATCTGCCTAGCCAGAATGGATATATAATCCAAGCAAGCGTGCGTTTCCCCTCGCTTGCCAGAGGCGGCCGAGATAAAGAATAACTTTGGTATTTGTTTGATGCATTTTGACACGTAGGACCAAGGAGTATCTACACGACACCCTCCATGAGGTATCCATGAGTGAATGCACAGCCAGGAACTCGATCGCAAGCGCGATCGAAGTTTCGATGAACTCTGGAACACGCTTGCCGTACTGTGTGAGCTCAGTACTTGTTATCTGATTACAATTACTTACTTTGTCAACCTCGCCGGTCTCCTTGTAAGAAAAGTTGAAGATCATTGGTGGGTGCAATGATTGATTGTGATGCACGGTACTGATTGTGGGTGCCGGTGCCGGTGATTTTCCTTGCTTGTATCTGATACAGCTCTTTCGCGATGCATCGATGGCAATGTCGTTTCTTCCACGTTTAAGCGCCGCATGCTTTGTCTTGTACATATACTATGCATCCGAGTCACTAGGCATCATTTCTCTTCCATGGGTGTGTAGCCGTAACAAAATGACTCGTCTTGACTATGTAAGGTGAGATGATCGTGTTCGAACGCGGACTTACACCGTCTCTAGAACTTGCCCATTTGCCCCTATCTTTATTGACTCGAATCCGCTCGCACAGCCATTTGAATGCCTTGCAAATTCGAAAGGCTCGGGCGCAATGTGACTCACAAGATCCTAATCTACCACCCCGATTCTAGTGAATAAGTGTGTATTGTTATGTTATCTCATTCGTGTCCCCCCTTCTCGAGTGGCGAATCAAGGTTCGAAGCGGAGCGTGCATGACGCGTGCGCCGATATGGTAGGATCCCCTAATCGATGAGTGGCCTTGCTGGAATGGGTTTTAAACATCGTCTATCGCTCTTTCCTCTCTCAATCTCACCAGCCCACATTTCATCCACATTCTTCCTCCCTTACAGACTCTGAGGTCATGTCCGACAGCGACACAGTTCCATTGCGGGACACTCAAAACGCCATTTCATCGAAAGGCGTGAATATAGTGGGGTACACCACTGGAACCAAGGTCAGTAACGCATGTTCACTATAGAGTGTATTGGGATACTGAGTCTTCCTAATCGAACGAATCAGAGAGCTTCAGAAGATAAAGCCAACAAAACACAGAAAGCTGAGGACCGTTACTTGCAGCGTTTTCAAGTTCGGTCTGTACTGAGTTGCTTGACCGCTCTGACTATTCGCTTACATGCAAACGCAGGGATAATGCCGCAGGCGTCTGGAGACCGTATGATCCGTCGTTTATCAAGCCTGTTCCTCGGCGTGAGGATTTGCACAACTACTTCTATCTCGACATCCGATATCAAAATGAACGATGTGTGTATTATGTTCAACGGCTATTACTGTAGGCCTGTGTTGACGACTTCGTCTAGCACACCCTCACCTTGTTGTGAGCAACTTCAGCGGAGTATTGATCGATTTCCTTCGGTAAGGTTATGATATCAGCTCTTACCTGGTCAGTCTTAGCATCCCCTTGGCAGCCACGCCTTCGGGGGCGTTTTTTTCAAGACAGACCCAAAGTATTTTCTTCTGGATTTTTTTGCGAGAATACATGACCTTCGGTCTGGTCTTGCGGTCGTCCGTGATGCCCTTTCAAATTTGGCTGGTGAAGATCTCAAGCTAAAAGCGAAGGATATGGGCTGCAGAGATGCATTGGGCTGTATGTCCGGCCATCATAATATGATATCCCCTTTGACGATCTCATCTCTCGATACAGTGCATAAAACCGAAGAAGACGCCCGGCGGTACTTCGAGGACGTGGCGGAGCATCTTGGCGTCCTATTACGTATGATAGAGAAGGAATTCAAACCAACGTGAGCACATGTATATACTGCTCTGGCATCTAGGTTCACTGTGAGGTTACAGAGCTCAAGAACTGGAGCTTCAACTCTCTTATGGACATATTGCTTTCGACTTGCTCAAATACTACTTTGAGCGGGGTGTCAAGTACTATATTCTGCAGAAGGATGTCTTGGTGAGTAATAATATATGATAGTAACTGTCTATCCAATCATGTTGTAGGCCGGATTTACGCTCAGTAGCACATGGTATAACCAAGACTCAACGTAAGTTGCGTTGTATACGAAGGATCGGGGTTTCATCACTCGCCTACAGACTTTTGTTCCTAGATGGCGAGACAACGAGGTGGGACGGACACAAATACATCAATGAGAAAATGACTTTCTCAATTCCAAAATACGATGTTTGTATTTATTGCGCTTGCAATTCATGAGAGCTCACGATAGTTCAAGGAACGGTAGAACTGTCAAAGCTGTCTTGCAAAATCATGACAGACGACGTACGCGCCAAGCTAATTGGTACAAGGCTTTACGCTTGTTGCCAGATGTATAGAAGTTCTGAACATCCTTTTAGCCCGAGGGAATCTGTATAGTTCATTTTCTGGTGGTTTCCATTACAAGTCTTGTATGTTTGACCCATTCTACGTTGATGTCAGGCTGATAACTGTGCTTAGATAAAGGGGTAATATTCTTTCCCTCTTTTTTCTAGAATGGCAACGAGCTTATCGATTTGACCCCATAGAGTCGAATCGTCATCGATGAGCGTGCATTCAATGAGAGCCAGGGCCATATACGTGACCCGTATGAGATCATTACTTTCGCTTCTAGAACATGTGTTAACATCGTCCCAGAGACGAGAAGATCCCTGACGTTCCCGAGGGGAAACATGATCAACTTCCGGCTTTTGTGAATGGTTTCGAGCTCAAGAGCAGAGTAAGCTGAACTCCTTTAGCGTGGCTCGGCTGACTCACGACGTGCCATAGCAATGGAAATCATTCCACGTTGAAAATATTGATGACATCAGGTTTGACGAGAAAGCCTGGGACCACTTGGTTGTAGACGATGACGTTAAAGTAAGCAATAACTCTCCGCACATTGTTCGGCTGCTGCTGATAGTCAAGCAGAGCTTGATCAGGGGACTTGTCGATGTTACTAAGAATGTCAACACATCGCAGCATCTTATATCGGACGTCATCACAGGAAAAGGTGGAGGTTTGGTAGGTTTTCTTCCTGTGTAACTCAATGCTGTCAACCTGATGTTATTCTGCGTAAGATTGCGTTACTTCATGGGCCTCCTGGAACTGGAAAGACGCTTACAGCTGAAGCTGTCGCTGAACACCTCCAGAGGCCTTTGTACATCGTCAGCTCTCCGGAATTGTCAACAGAGCCTTCCAAGCTGGAATCTAACCTGTCGGAGATATTGAAGGTACGTGCCATAATATGTACAATTGCCACTGATCTCATAAGAATGCTCTACCAGTTGACTACCGCATGGGACGCCGTAGTTCTTATCGACGAAGCTGACGTGTTCTTGGAACAGAGGAGTCTCCATGACGTACGGTTTTGCAACCCATCATTAATTTCACGACGCGTTGCTCATTTTATTGTAGCTGGAACGCAACGCACTGGTTTCTGTTGCATTAAAGGTCTTTGAGTACCACCGCGGTGTGCTCTTCTTGACAACAAATCGTATTCAAACGTTTGATGACGCCTTTCTTTCGAGGTTCTCCATCGGTCCGTCCTCTATTTATATCACATCAGTTTAAATAGATTCAACCTAAACAGCGATCAAATATCCTGAGTTAGATGCCTCGGCCCGGCTTACGATCTGGCAAAAGTTCTTCGAACTTGCTGAGTGTCCTTTGTGGGGCTCAGAGTCTGAAGAGTTCGTCGACGTCGACGGCAAAGAGCCACGCTGCTATGTTTCCCTCTCAGATTTGGAGGTATTGGCACAAAAACCGTTCAATGGTCAGCATACCCTTGTCATCCTGCCTATCAGAATTAAATATAGTTTCCAGGACGCACCATCAAGAACCTTGTCCGGACCGCCCAGGCATTAGCACTCTCTGCGTAAGCACTATTGGTCATGTGTTTGCTTGCCTGTTACTCATGAGAATACACAGAAAGGAACCGCTTTCCCTCGACCATATCAAGGTGGTTGTCCGCGCGCAAGAGAGATTTTTGACGGAGTTTGCGCAAATCCGCTCTTAGTTAGCATCTTAGCGCCCTTATCGATCGCATCAGTCCAAGTATAACCATGTCAATATTGTAACACCACCAAATGTATCCCGCAAGTTTTTTTGGGCAGACAACTTCTGGTATGAGAGAGGAGCATCGAGAGCATTAGCCAAGCCCCCATATGCCTGCTTTCCTCACACCATCGACGAGAGCATCCACATTCCCCAGCATGCTCCCTAGTATTTCTTTCTTCTCATCAATGGTCCGCACACCATCATGCCTGCTTGTGCGATCCTCTGCATCCTCGCCACGGCCTGATGGGAAGGTCTTGCTGCTAATCGTCTCCCGAAAACGTGACACAGAAGGCGTGGTAAGGATGGATGTATCAGCAATTCCGAGACCTGGTCGGAACCCTCTGGGTTTCTTGGGGCTCAGCGGTTCATAATCCACTTCCTTCCGTAGCATAAGCATCGAGCGCGACTGTAGTGGCGCCGGTATCTTTCTAGCGCCAGATGTTATCGAAGGTGGTGAGCTAGGAGGAGTGCGTGGGTCCGATGAAGTGAAAGTGGAGGTGGAATATGACTTCTTGATAGGCGAAGGTGTATGAATGCTCTCGAAGCTAGTGGTTGCAGTTGTCGATGAACCTGATGACATGGAGAAGAAAGAAGACGAGGAGGTTGATGAGTTCGATGACGATCTGGTAGAGGTACACGCAAAGGAGATGTTCGAGGCGCCAAATATCTTGTTTTCAGGAAGTGGAAGAGGTGAGTTAGGTCGGGTGGCAACGGGGGATGATGGTAGTGAGTGTGTTTCATCAGGCCACGTGTGGGTGGGAGTCTCATCCATCAAATAGAAGTAGAGAAACTCCAGGCATTTCATCCTGGATCTACATCAATGATTGCATGGCAAATGGAACGGGTAACCCACCTGACTTCGCGTGGTGTTCCTGCTCGTTTGAGTATCTTTACCACTGCTTGAACCCCATTCACTTCCTCAAAAGCGCGTAGCGCTGGAGAAGAATCAACCAGAACGCACAGCAAAGTATCCAAGACAGCAGATGTCAAATGCATGAAGGGTGCAGGCTTTTCTGGTGGTTTAGAACTATCTCCCCCGGAAGAGGCATCGATGATTGGCGTGTGTCGAGAAGCAAGCAATAACTCGATCAAAATCTGTGATAGATGATGAGGTTTAGGCATCTCAAGGACTTCACTGAACACAACCAACCTCGAGGGAAAACCGACGACCCAGAAAAGACTTGCTTGATTTGTGGTGAAGAGATACTCCTTGGATTATTGACAAACCTTGGCATAGTTGGGAGCACGAGACATTCATTTCAGTGTCACGCTCTTCTGTGATTCAGTCAGCCATAATGTTGGGGAAGAAGGGCTGCGCACTTACTGGTGGAGCTCTTGCTTGCGCACAGTTCTAGCTGAGGTGTCGTACATTGTATCCAAGCCAGGATCCGCGATGGAACTATATATCCGAATTAGACAGGTGCGAGGTTGGGTGGTTATTCCCCACCATTGGATTCGAAAGCGTCTTGAAGGTTCAAATACGTTTCTAATGTATCATCTTCGGAGGACTGCACACATGCAAGCGCAAGCTGCTGCTCAAGAACAGCTAGAGCTCGATTTCGCCTCCCAAACGATGAACGTGTTGAGGCTACCTGTAGTAAACAGTCACAACTAACCGAACACATCCCGAAGAACACCCTTGTTACTCACATCGTCCAAAGCATCCTGCAGTGTCGTCTTCATCGAGCTCACTGTTGACGACATCGATAAAGAAATATGATTCCGTTATTCTAAATAGAACTTCCCTCGTTGATGAGCAATTGATGAGTTGTTGGGTCTATGGTTGCCAAATTTAACCGCGTCGCTGCCACGTGACTGGAGCGTGACGCGGAAATTCGGAGGAGCGCATTAACGACCGCGTGAAGCCTCCCACTGCTGTGGGGTACAAGTAACGAGTTCTACGCTTAGGTGCGTATTCCCAGACCTTCATAATCTTTGTTGTTGACTACCATGGCACCCATCCCAACAGTATGTGCAACATATATCTGTTCAGGTGGATTTATATGCTCACGTAGAGGCATTGCGACTGCAGCAATGGACGCGGCTCATTCGCTTTGTCGCCGCAGAGACTGCACAAATTCATGTCGGACAACCGGTTGACCCCAGACTTGATGGTAAATCGCAGGCTCATTCTGTACTTCCTTGACTGCATGTTTTTCTTGACGTACAGTTGGCCTTGCTGCATGGAACAAACAGACTATCAGAGCTTATGAGATCTCTGGGTCCGCCCTTGACCCTGCCGCTCGCGTTACGAGCAACGTCTTGACAGTTGACAAGCTTCTCTCTCCTCTCTCTCGGGAAGAGATGAAGATCGTTCGGTGCTTGGGTCTCAACTACTCTGACCACGCAGTAAGTCCTGTCAAAATCGAGTTTGTAGTATAATCTTGATGAAACCACAAACAGGCAGAGACAAAGATGGCTAAGCCTGCGTAAGTTGATGCTATCCAATGTTTCCTGGATTTTCTCAAAATTAAATTGTTGTAACTTATATAGTGCCCCCATCTTGTTTTACAAGCCCCTGGCGTCGATGATCGGTCCCAATGCACCAATCTTCATTCCAAAGGTTGCGCAACCTGTCGAAGAGCACCTCTCCGACTACGAGGTAGAACTCACCATCGTTATCGGAAAGGCGGCCAAGGACGTCTCTGAGGCGGATGCTCTTGACTACGTCCTCGGGTACACTGGTGCCAATGATGTAATGACCTACACTATAGTTTTGAGGCTGCCTGATCTCATATCTACGACAATAGGTGTCGTTCCGCAAGCACCAACTGACAACTTCCCAGTGGGGATTCTCCAAGGGGTTCGGTAAGTTACTTATCTTGGACAATGAGATATGGCTTCATACGATGAACTTAAACAGATAACACAACTCCCCTTGGTCCTGTCATTGTGTCAAATAACGCTATTTCCAACCCCCAGGACATCCCGCTAACTTGCACACTCAATGGAAAAGTTTTGCAGGACGGTAGCACCAGGTAATACTTGTCCATGCCCTAGAGAGAGCATACACTAAAGTGATGATTGTTGTTGTTGTTAGTGACCAAATCTTCAATGTTCGGAAAACAGTATCTTTCCTCTCGCAGGGAACCACCCTTGAGCCCGGGTCGATTATCTTGACTGGAACACCTAAAGGTGTTGGTTTCGCGAGAAAGCCCGCCGTTGTACTCAAGAACGGCGATGACTGCAGAGTATGGTTGGGTAATGGCATTGGCACACTCGTCAACTCTGTCATCGAAGAGGGCCGTTACCAAGCGAGGTTGTAGATTTATAGCCGCATATATCGTCTTTCTTATTCATGTACATCCTTTATTCTCATGAATTGACGACAGCAGGTGATGGATATGATACATAGTTCTTGTGTACAAAAGTCTGTCATCTCAGATCCCACCAAAGGCAATGAGTTTCTGATTCAAGTACTCCTCGATACCGTGGCCTCCCTCCCGACCTAGAATTCAACAGATTCAGTATTGGCCAAACGGGAAAACTAAAACTCACCAATGCCACTCTCTTTCACGCCACCGAAAGGAATAGTAGCATGACTGATCAACCCGGTGTTAGTGCCAACCATACCAACCTCAAGTGCCTCTGCAACTCTCCATACACGCCCAACATCTCGACTGAAGAAATATCCAGCAAGACCCACATCAGCATCATTTGCTAGGGCGATAACCTCCTCTTCTGTCTCGAACTTCGTCAGAGCTGCAACGGGCCCGAAAGTTTCCTCAACATTGAAAAGTGCCCCAGCGGGAACCTCAGAAAGGACAGTAGGCGTGAAGAATGTTCCAGCGCCATCGACACGTTTACCACCAACCAATACTTGGGCACCACGAGAAACAGCATCTTCCACATGTCGTGTAACCTTCGAGATTGCCTTCTCATGAATGACAGGGCCATGCGTCCTGAAAATGGGTGAGTAAACGACCGAGATTATCTGGCGCATTCTACCAACGTTGTTTCATCCAGGCCATTTCCGACTTTAAACGCAGCTACTTTCTCGGCGAGTTTAGAAGCAAAATCAGCGTAGACTGAAGACTGAACGTAGATACGGTTTGCGCAGACACAGGTCTGCCCTGAAGCACGGAATTTACATGCAATTGCCCCTTGAAGAGATAGATCAGCTTGGAAAGGGTTCAGAAAACCTTCCTGCGCCGACCTTCAACAGCCTTGTCGATATCAGCGTCATCAAATACAATGAAAGGTGCATTACCGCCAGCTTCGATGGAAATTCTAAAGAGAATATTTATAAGCACAAAAGGATATTTGTGTGGTGCTTACTTCTTGAGTGTGGAGGCAGCCATGCCATACAAGCTCTTAGCGACGGGTGTTGATCCGGTGAACGATACCTTCCTGACTGTTTTGCTTTCGCACATCTCGCGACCGACCTCAACAACGTTCTTTTGAGTTGTAACAATGTTGATGACACCGTCTGGGATACCTGCGCGACGAGAGAGCTTTCGAATTGCGACGATGGTGAGAATACAAAGCTTGCAAGAATTATAAGAAAAATCCTACCTCAGCTAGTGCAAGAGCTGAAAACGGTGTTTCAGGTGGAGGCTTTATGACTGCTGTGCAACCTGCTGCGAGTGCGGCACCCAATTTTCGCGTGATCATAGCAGACGGGAAGTTCCACGGAGTGAAAATCGAGCTGATGCACTTGCTTAGATAGAGCATTGGAGGGGCGCATGAAAGATCTCACACAACACCGACAGGTTGCTTAATCACAACATTCCGAATGTTGGTGAACGGCGAAGGTATGTATTCTGGTAAAAAAAAAGATCAATGTATGAACGAACTCTTTGGAACGAAGAAGACGTACCTCCGTAGATTCGAACAGCCTCCTCAGCTGATATAATGAAAATGAATGGAAGTTTGAGCCATCCGAGTTTGACGGAAAAACCTACCATACCACTGCGAATGACGTGCAGTCACATGAGTCGACTGAACCGAAATTGACTTACCTCCATGAATGATGCACTGTAGGCATTCTCACCCTTGTGTTCGAGGAATTAGCTTAATACCGGGGGATGTCTAGTAATGTTACCTTGGCCTCCATCAAAGTCTTGCCATTCTCTAATGTCTGTCAAAGAGTGAGCAAAACAACGATTTGTCAAAGTGAGATACGCACAATGATCCTGGCCAAGTCATCATTGTGTTCTTGCATTAGACTGTAGAACTTCATCAAAATGTCATGACGGTGCTGTTATGCAGAGTGTTCGTCAGTATTATGCCAGCAGAGGATATGATAAGATACCAACCTTGGCCGTAGTTTTGCCCCATGACGCAAAGGCTTTCCCGGCAGCTGCAATAGCAGACTTGGCCTCCTCAAGGCCCATCTCTGGAACAGTTCCGAGCTCTTCATCTGTCGCAGGGTCTGTAATATGTCACTGAGTGAATTGGTCATATCCCATTTATAAGAGGATAACATACTGGTAACGAGAATGGTTCCACCCTCCTTTGCGCTCACCCACTTCCCATCGATATACGATTGATACTTTATCAACGATGGGTCCTGCAGACCCCACTAAAAGAGGCTTAGCAACTCCAAACAGTGCACCCGAGGACATGCCTACTTACAATATCGGCGTTTGTGCTGGCCATTCTGTACCACAACCTAAGACCCGACCGACTGGACTGTTTGGCTACAATCGGAGCTTTCACTAGCACCCTTAGTGCATGAGAAAATGGTAGGGGTTGCGGAAACATCCTCCCTGTGGAACAAGCCGTTCGCGGATGCAGGAAAGCCGTCCGCGTTCAAGTTGGAGTCAGGTGATCGAGTGACCTCATGAATTCCGCAAACGGTGAGAATTTCTCGGACAACAACTTGGAGGCGTGGCACGCTAGTGAGCTGAGTATAGCAGCAAAGCACGGGCTCCTGAACTCAAACCCTCAGAGCAGTAAAATAATTGGTCTGTACAATATTGGAATCGAGCGTCTGATTTTATGCTAACTTGCAATAGCTAGAACTAAACTAGAAACACTACCCGACATATCACGATGGCAGACGAGCAATACATATCCAAAAAGACTGTTGCTGCATCCTATCGACCACGCAGTTCTGTACGTCGCATCTGCAAAAACGAAAGCACATTTGACACATAACATCCACAGCTTATGTCCCCCGGCCTCCAGCGCGCACGCGCACCTTTCCGCCTCCGAAACGCCCTCACCGGCCTCATACTCGCAAGCTTCGGCATCGGCGTCTGGGCATACTCTATTAGCGCAGTGAAACAAGATGACTTCTCGGACGTTGATGAGGAGGCGCGTGCGCTGATGCATGCTGGGCCAACAATTGTGGAGGAGGTCAAAGCTCCCGTGATGGCCGAGGCAAAAGCCGTGGTGACACAGACTCCGAGCAGCGTGCCTGTGGAGGTTAAGGCAGCTACTGTGCCATCAATACACCGAGGTTTGCTTGTGCCTATTCTTGAGAGGCATTTCCCCCACTTGTTGGACCCATCACGGAAGACGCTCATTTGGGGGGCGCCTCCGGTAGACAATCTTGGGAGGCTCCGCGATTCGGTATAGAAGCCTTGCAGGTCCTTGGACTTCTATTCCCTCTACAGATAATGTCTCAGGTAAGTCATAAAGTCATCAGAATTCGAAAGCAGCTATAACATTGATGAAACATTCTACAACAAGGTACAAGACGATAATCTAATAGTAGACTATTTAGCACATGCATGTATGAACACTCGTTCGATCCAGCTCCTTTCATAAAACTGGATAGTACGAAGAGCCAAATCAAGAAATCAAGACAATGGAATAGCGAATCACGTTCATGTTGACGTATTGACGCAACATCTCATACACAACCTCTGCACACTAGCGCAGGCCGACGATGCCACCAATAGAAGAGTAGATCTCCAGCCAGCGCAAGTCTGGAGAGACGGTGCTGAAAGCCTGTTGCAAAGACCGATCAAATTGAGCACTCGACCAAACAATCCATCACTCACCCGCCTCAGCCACTGTTAGACTTCGATGCCCATCTTCTTCAGGCCTTCCTTGGCAGCCTCATTTCGGGCAGCTTTCTTGGTCCCACCTTGTCCGCGACCGTAAACTTCCCCATCTACTTCGCATCTGACGATCCAAATTGGAGTCGTTTTCGTGCCCTCACCAGTCCCGTCTGAGTAGATCCACTCGACTATCCTGTTGGCCTTCTGAAGCTGCTGATTGAACAGCGCAAGGTGGCCTATGGTCGTGGGGGTGGCACCAGGGCGGGGATGAGGGGGCGAGGGCGGGGGTGAGGACAGAACTGACTCAGGCGCGACAAGCTCGATCATCGGAAGGGGCGGGAGACGATGTTGCTCCCGCACACGTTTGTAAGCCTCAGTCGCGTAAGGCGCAAAAAGAGCTTTCAACCAGGGCTGGACGCCCGGCAGATCTTGCTCGAGATAGAGCCCGCCCACGTAGGACTTGTTGGTAGAATGGTGTCAGCATCCATTTATTTGGGTATAGGGGTAACGTACTTCGAAGACGTCGGCTGTGAAGACTTCTTTTGATAAATTGACTTATCATGGGAAGCTGGAACGCACCTTGAATGTTGACGGAAGCGCGTAGGGTAATCGCCTGAGCAGGATGCAGGCGCAGTCTTGCCGGTAGGTCGTACATCCGCGAGATGTCAGCAAGGGTTGAGTTGCCTACGACCAAGGCTCGGATTTTCTGAGGAGGATGTAGTGGGCGAGCATGCTTAGTGCTCATCGAGAAATGAAGCATACTGTAGATGGCCCAACGCGCAAGTTGGGGTACATCTCCAAGAGGAGATTGGTCACGACCAGACCTAACACGGTGTCTCCGAGATGCTCGTACCTGCAGAATGGATCAGCATCGGCTCAATCGGTTGGGTGTGGTGTTTTGGACAGCAACACAGCCTGACAGCCTGAGTCAACAGAAGAGAAACTTTGCTCACTTTTCGTTGTCTGGACTCGGGTCCTGTGGATGGTCCTCGAATACATGATTCGGGCGTCCATAATACGAGCGATGCGTAAAAACCTGCGTCCGAATGTTCTCCTTGTTGATATCAGGGAGCGAGGGAAACGGTTGAGCCGCATTGAACACCGGATGGAGTATGGATGGTGGACTGTCAGACAGTAACATACGAATCTCATTAGGAACGCGAGAGAGCATATTCAGCCAGTAGCTACTGGAACCCACATACTTGATAGACATCGCTGCCGGCCTTAGGAAGGAGGATTCGGAGAAGAGAGTGACGCCAACCTTCGAGCCAGCGCCTTCTGCCTATATAATTATACCCTGACTAGTGGATCGCGGCGTTTATCAGTGAGATCTATCAGTACGTGGCCCGGAACCAATACTGTGGGATATGAATACGGCGAAGCTGGCCACCGCATGATAGGTTTAGGCGTACTACTGTTATTAGCTCAATGCCTCTAGTAATCTATTACTTAGTGCTGTCATTAGTGGACAGCTTCACCGTGGCGTAAAAGCATAGGGCACTAACATGAAATTTATGACAGCGAAGATCAGGACTCGACATTTGTGGGATTCCCCCTCAGGCCTCAACCTTGAAGGAAAGCAACGTTAAGAGCGTACCTTCTATAATTATAGCTGAGAGATAGAAGCCAGTGTACTGTAATTCCAAGACTATCGAAGCCTTCATTTTGCCTGGATCCATCAAATACCTGAACTTCAAAGAGAAACAGATCTACACACCGCTCTGATAACGAAACTTGCACAGCCAAGAGAGATTCTCAAACCTTATTAGACCAGCCCTTGAACGGAGAAACGGCCAGCGATACATATTCTCAGCGTGGTTGCACCATTAAATTAATCTACGTAGAAGGAGTGACTACCTCTGAAGCAGTTCATACTTCTTCTCCTGGTATGCGTTGCTCCTCGAGCTAATATTATTATATCAGTAAAACATCCCATATCACCCGCAGATCAACGAACCTTTGCCCTCAACTTCATCTCAGAAAAGTTCTTATGGAGACCACATTCGGTCTTCCCCTCCTTATCTGCCCATCTACCAGCGCGCTCGCCAGTATCGCCCTCACGACTGGGTTGCGTGCTATGCCAGTCACCGACACTACGATACCCCTGATCGAGCAGTTGATTCCTCGGAACATTGTTATCGCGGATGTACGCATCAACCTGCGTGAAAGACCATGCAAAGAGTGGATTCAGCTTGAGGAGCCCCGTTTCATCGACTTCAAGTGGCTGGAGGGATGCACGATCGCCGCCCTGGGATCTACGTCGGCCCGTGATGACGCTGCGCACGCCAAGCTCCTGGTACGCGCGCTGGGCGGGCTCAACCTACATGCAATCCAGCTCAGCTGTCTATTGAAAGGTCGGGATGAACAACACACCTTGACCGCAAAATCGTATATATCCTCATCTTTCTCCCACAATTCTTCACCGTGTCTCTTTTCAAAGTCTTGAATTGTTTTGCACCCCTCGGGCTTGTACACCTTTATATCGACAGCATAACGTTCCCGCACCTGCTGCACGAGCTCATATGTTTCTGCAAAGTGGTACAGCGTATCCAGAAAAATAAGTTTTGGAATTGGATGTCCGGACTTGGAGAGCATATCGAGGGCGACGAGCCCAGTGAGCCCGAATGCTGTGGTTTGGTAGAGCGCGGGTAGGTGGGTAAGTGCCCATGCGAGTATGCCTTGTGGAGAAAGCTGCGAGAGGTGGGCGTTGATAGCCTCGAGCGTTTCTTCGCTCAGTGGCAGCTCAAGCGGAGTGCCGAATTGGTCGGTCATTGCGTTTGCAATAATAAAAAGTTAAGACGCTACAAGTTAATGTATGAACAAGGAATAAAAATGAGCCAGATGGACCATGGCCAGCAGACAGGGTATATATTTGAGACGGTCCACATGGATGATGGCGTAGTAATTGCAACACCGACTCGGATTAGCAAGACTAGTATGCTAAGTTTCCAACTACGGACAAAGCTTATCAACCATTGGGAAATCGATCATTGGTTGCTTCATTTACCTGCTCACCTCTCACTATGGCGCCAACACAAACAGCAGCACCAGTCGCAGCACCTGTTCCAGCACCAATAGTCGCCACGAAGAAACCTTCAGATGGCACCAGTCGTGACTACAAGTACACGCAGGAGATATCTCAGATGGTACGTCATTGCTATTATGTACATGCCACACTTAGCATGAACGACGGAATGCTTGTAGATGTTCGTCTTTGGCGAAATCCAAGACCCAAATCCAGAGACTGTCAACCTCGTCGAGGATATCGTGCGTAGTCAGCTTATAGAACTTGTGAGTGACCTATACTTTAACGATGAGATTTACATGTGATGTTATGCTACTCTAGATCCTGCAAGCCCGCCTCCACGCGAATCGGCGTGGTGTGCGCTACATTACCGCAGAGGACCTAATATTCCTCATTCGCCACGACCGCGGTAAGGTCAACCGTCTCCGGACATATCTCTCGTGGAAGGACGTTCGTAAGCATGCCAAAGACTCGGGTGGTGATGGAGGTGGTGGCGTTGAGGTTGAGACTCTCGAGGATGGCGCTGACGGTCCGTATTTCTCCAACATTTGTCTACTGGTCTACTGACATCCGCGTAGACAAACTAACGACCAAAGCGCAAAAGATTACTATTAAGCTTCCTTGGGAGATTTCGACAATCTACAGCGAGGTGCTCCGTCAATCTGGACATCAATCTGACGACGAAGAGGACGAGGACGATATTGAGGCCCATGAAGCAAGTATACAGCGCCTCAAAGAAGCGGATGATGCCACACGACAAATGACCAGAGAAGAGTATCAACATTATTCAGATTGTAGACAAGCGTCATTTACGTATCGAAAAGGTGAAGTCGTTTCATGAGCTAGGCAGAATCTTACTGACGCGACGAACAACTAGCCAAACGCTTCCGCGACTTTCTTAACCTTCCTCCACACCTGGACCTCAAAGCTAACGATGATACTGTCGACATCGTCGGCTTTCTCGCATTTGAAATGGTGCGCTCCCTTACGCTCGCAGGCCTCGATGTCAAAAAGTCCCTCGAAGAATCTTATTTACGAGACGACTACCTTGGCATCTCGCCCATCCTTGGCAAACGCAAGTTGCACCACTCACACAGGCGAGGGGAACAACGAGAGAAACGTGCGAGGAGAGAGGAGGAGGAAGAGGAAGAAGCACCGCTACCTACGAGTTCACTGTTTTTGCCCCCACCAGAAGCAAGGACAGCTCTGCGGCCTGAGCACATCCAGGATGCATTTGCGCGGATGCAGGGGGACTGGTCGCACCACCGCAGTGCAGGGATGCGAAATTGGCGTGGTGGGCTGGTGCGCACGAGAGTCAGTCTTATTTAGACTAGCTCGTGTGGTTTGTGTTGTTTGGTTTGAGAGGGTGATTGGCACCCTTTATATTTGTATCTTTGCGGACTACTAATACTCACCATTGTATCAGATACCCCATGAACACGAATTGTACTAGTATGACCTCCGCGTAGATGTTCCAGGACAACACTTGTCTCGACAAGTATTTTCTTCTAAACGAAGATCTGAAGTTGGCCTTGTGGGTCTCTACGTATCTCAGAGCGCACGATTCTAGGGTTTGTACAATAATATTGACGTTTTTACCTGGGTCTGACTCGCGTCTCAAGTTTCGCTAACTTGATGATCCTTTCTCCCGAATCGTAGAATTGGCAAAAGTGAGTTCGATACAGAGGCTGCGCAGTGTTAACGTTCTCGAGCATGCGACGAGTTGGACATGCCAAATTCACTTCATAAAATACGATCTTAGTTTTTGTACCCTCTTCTAGGGTACAGGTCTGGGGGAAAGATCGCAAGGATCATGTCTGTGATGCCTTTTGAACATCTTATGCGATTGTTTTTAAGCTTCTGGAGTCTCCCCGACGTCATAATGTCAATCCAGTTTTGCTTGATCATTTCGACGTGTCAACATCGGGAGCATCATGTAGCGTCCCAGCACCACGCGCTCGTTCTGAGTCAAAATGCATGGCTGTGAGAGATACATACATAAACAATCAACTTGAAGAATCCGCGTCACAGGCGACGGAAGAACTTCGATCGGTGGTGCCAGTCAGAAGTGCTGGGCTGATTGAACGTAAATGTTTCGTAATTCGGAAAAGTCCAGGAAGGGTTGCACGTGCCTGTGACTGACACCACTGCTTAGCCAAAGTCGATCTCCATAGTACAAGTTCATCCTGACTGTGCCCATACACCATGATATGTATCCTGTCAATAATTGAATAAGTCGTTTCATGATAATTAAACGATCCTAAAGTTTGCCTCTGCAGTGCCCCATACATCAACTTGAATGATTAGCGCTGCCTTGAGGCTTGTGGACGTCAAGGCTATTCGGCTGCTTATTTTGGTTCTACCGAGTACTGCTCAGCTGGGCCCCTCCATCTAATTCAATTTGCATCCATTTTCCTCAGCCTTCGCAATGACCGAAGACCACAGACCGGAACCTCCTCCAGAGGCCTCCCCTCCATCCAGAGATGCAACTCCTGCTGATAGCTCGGTACGTGCTCTCGTGAGATCACTGTCATCATCATTCCCTCTGACGCATCCTTCATCCAGAACCAGCCCCGTGGCAGATTCTGTCGAGCCCTCCAGAAATTTAGAAAGAATGTGATTAAAAAAGTCTCTGTGCGTCGACCTGAATGCTTGGGGTGCTGGAATATTGCTCATATTGTGCAGAAACCCTTCAAGCGTTCCCGTCACCAAACCCCTGCTGTCCAGAACGTAGATCTTGAAGGTGTTTCATCGAATCAGAATACTGAGGTGAGTAGTCATTATTTTGATATTGAACTTGTCTGAGGTCCCACAAGGATGCGTCGCGTCCCCATCCTTCCGATGGTGATAAGCCCACCACACCTGGGAATTCCAGTGACTCTGTGAACCAAGGAGCGTCTGAAGAACCTGCTTCGAAGGTATTTATGCCAAATGATTTGGTTTTCATCTTTAAAATCTGGTGGTTGTGCAGGTTCCCGACGCCCCTCCTGGCGTGGAAAGGATTCCTGATCCCCAAGTAGTTGATGCTGAATTTCAGGGTGCCAGTGAGGGTATGGAAAACATTAGACTATTCGGGGAGCGTGACACTTCTGTGGTATCCAAAGTCAAGAACGGCCCAGCAGATCTCGATGCCGTAGACAATTTCCAGACCACATATCTTCAACCATTCAAAAATTTTGACACTGTCCTTGCGGAACTTGCGGATGTATGAGCCACTCTCTTACGTTGGAAGCGAGCTAATTAAGTTCCATAGGTACATCCTTACGCAAAGATGGTGCTGGGTCTGCTGTCTGCTGCATCCAAAGTACGCGTGGTTTCGCCCTCCTGTTCAGCAGTTGTTGACTCTATGCAGATTATTCTCGCTCAAGCAGAACGCGACCGATCGGTACAATCTCTTCTCGAGAAATTAGGAGAAGTTTACCGCTTCATGTCGCAAAAGGACACTCTTAGCCAGATCCCATCCCAGCGCAATATCGCTGGACGCATCGCCCAGCAGACTCTAGAGTGCGCGCGTTTCATCAGGGACTACTCGCAGAAGAAGGGCTTTTGTAAGTCGTCGAGCTGTTGCACTCTGCATACTGTGAATCCCATACGATTATCGAAGGGGGGAGACTCGGGAAAAATGCTTTCTCGAAGGCGGATGATTTGATTACACGGTATAACGACGCTTTGGATAAGCTTATGCAACAATTTCAGAATCAAGCTCTTCGGGACATAGCCGATCTTGTCCGGTGTACGGGTAAGGATTCGGACGAGCTTCTGACTTTCCATCCACTCATGCCCCTTTAGGTGACGAATTGAGTGACAAACTAGATCTCAGCGATATGCCTTACGCAAAAGGCGCGGGACTAGATACCGCGAAACAATGCTTATCAGGGACGCGCACGGATATACTCTCCCAGATCACTGAATGGATCAACGACAGTGGAGATACTGCTCAGCGTGTGCTGTGGCTATCTGGCCCTGCCGGGACGGGGAAATCAGCCATCGCTCACACAATCGCTAACTGGTTCAACGACTCGGGAGGGCTTGGTTCGTGCTTCTGCTTCGACCGGGATCTTAAAACCGATGAGCGTCATAAAAAAGTGTTCTCCACCATCGCTCGTGACCTTGCGGACCGTGATCCAGAAATCAAACAAGCATTGGCGAATGCAGTCGAAAATGCAAATGCGCTCAAGAACACGGCAGATATCATCCAGCAGTGGAAGAAGTTTTTCATGGAACCGCTAAAGAAGTTTTCATGGTCGACTGTGGGGCCTGTCTTAATTGTCATCGAAGCGCTGGATGAGAGCGGTGGAGTTGAGACACGGCGCAACCTTCTCCGCATACTTGCCGGTACACTGGAGGCCGAAGGTCTTCCCCACATCACCGAACTCCCATCCAACTTCCGAATTCTCGTCACGTCTCGCCCGCTTCAGGATATTAATTCTGAATTTCGGGATGCTCCACATATTCGACGGGAATCCATGGACGACATTCCAGAGGAATTCTCGAAGAAAGACATCCGTAATTTTGTATCTCACACGCTGAAAAAGGTGTCTGGTGTTGGGGACAAAGAGTTCGCAGTCCTCGCTGACAAAGCAGATGGACTATTCGAGTGGGCACGTCTTGCATGCGAATACATCCAAAAGCCCTCTGGTCACTCACGCGCAATTGAACGCTTTAATACTGTTGTATCTCACGATCATGGGGAGCGGAAAAAGCTATTGTATGGCATGTATAAGTTCATTTTAGGAGAAAACATGGGGAAGGACAGCACAGCAATCGAGTATCAGCGAGCGCTAGCAAGGTTTCATTCCGTGATGGGACAAATACTTGGCTCAGCCGAACCCCTCCCTTTAGATGCCCTAAATGCCATGCGGAGCTATTTTCCAGACGAAAGCGAGCATTACGAGGTGGAACTCGTGGTAGCAGATATGGGATCCCTACTAAGCGGTACCACCAACTCATCTAGCCCCATCCGACCCCTTCACGCGTCCTTCCGCGAATTCCTGACAGACAAATCATCCAGCAGTGACTTTTTCGTGGAGATATCGAACGCACAACGCAATCTTGCTTTTGCGTCACTTCGTGTGATGGAACACGACCCTCACCTTCACTTCAATATCTGTGACTTAAAGTCTTCATATCTCCCCAATAGCAAACACATCGGGCTGCCGGAACGAATCGCAACATGCATACCCTCGCATCTGTCCTATTCCTGTCGATTCTGGGCTAGGCACGTACGCGACACGAACTTCGACACAGAGCTCGCAAAGGAGATAGGATCTTTCTTCGACAACGAGCGGCTACTCTTCTGGATTGAAGCACTCGGCCTCCTGAATGCACTCAGCGTTGCAGTTGCCGTGCTTCCAATCATTTCCAAGTGGCTGAAGGTGAGAACACAGTCATCTGGTGGTGTCAGGCGAAGTACTTACGCACGAACACAGGGCCAAACCGGATACGAAGATGTGTTGTCCACTGCAACGGATGTGCAGAGATTCGTCCAAGTCTTTGGTGGGATGATTTCGCACAGCACGCCGCATCTGTATGTATCAGCACTGCCATTTTCGCCCATCAAGTCCACCATAGCTCCATGGTTTACTGAAAGATTTCCCAACACCCTTTGTCTGATACGTGGACGTCTTGCGAACTGGCCTGTCATTCAGACCGTGATCAGTGGGCACACTGATCGGGTTTGTTCAGTCTCGTTCTCCCCCGATGGCACTCGCATCGTGTCTGGTTCAGAAGATTCCACTGTCCGGGTGTGGGATGCAGCGACGGGGCTGCCATTGGGTGAGCCCTTCCGAGGGCACACTCATTCGGTTTCGTCAGTCTCGTTCTCCCCCGATGGCACTCGCATCGTGTCTGGTTCAGACGATTCCACTGTCCGGCTGTGGGATGCAGCGACGGGGCTGCCATTGGGTGAGCCCTTCCGAGGGCACACTCATTCGGTTTGGTCAGTCTCGTTCTCCCCCGATGGCACTCGCATCGTGTCTGGTTCAGATGATTCCACTGTCCGGGTGTGGGATGCAGCGACGGGGCTGCCATTGGGTGAGCCCTTCCGAGGGCACACTCATTCGGTTTCGTCAGTCTCGTTCTCCCCCGATGGCACTCGCATCATGTCTGGTTCTTTCGATTCCACTGTCCGGGTGTGGGATGCAGCGACGGGGCTGCCATTGGGTGAGCCCTTCCGAGGGCACACTGATCCGGTTTCGTCAGTCTCGTTCTCCCCCGATGGCACTCGCATCGTGTCTGGTTCAAGGGATTCCACTGTCCGAGTGTGGGATGCAGCGACGGGGCTGCCATTGGGTGAGCCCTTCCGAGGGCACATTGAAGAGGTTTACTCAGTCTCGTTCTCCCCCGATGGCACTCGTATCGTGTCTGGTTCAGACGATTCCACTGTCCGGCTGTGGGGTGCAGCGACGGGGCTGCCATTGGGTGAGCCCTTCCGAGGGCACACTCATTGGGTTTTGTCAGTCTCGTTCTCCCCCGATGGCACTCGCATCGTGTCTGGTTCAAGGGATTCCACTGTCCGGCTGTGGGATGCAGCGACGGGGCTGCCATTGGGTGAGCCCTTCCGAGGGCACACTGACTGGGTTTGGTCAGTCTCGTTCTCCCCCGATGGCACTCGCATCGTGTCTGGTTCTTTGGATTCCACTGTCCGGCTGTTGAATGCAGCGACAGGGCAGCAATTCCAGGAGCACGCTGAGATCCACTCCCCTGCAATCTCTTCGGATAGACGTCCCACCACGCCTTGCAATCGCGCCATTTGCTTCGCATCAAGCTTGCACCATGCATTGCAGGACCCTGCTGAGCTGCTCAAGGGAACCTCCCATCATGATCTCAATTCCACCTCTGTTTCTCTGGAAAATGATGCCTCGTCGGAAGATGATGCCTTGTCGGAAGAAGATGCCTCACAAGATTACGTCTCGCAGGAAGTTGATGCCTCGCAGGCAGTTCATGTCTCGCTGCAAGCTGATGGATGGATGGTAGGAGCCGGTCGTCGGCTGCTTTTTTGGGTACCACCCACTTCCCGACGAGAACCAATTTATTATCCTGGGACTGTGTGGGGGATACCCAGTGGACTAGAGTTTGATTTGAGTCGCATGGCTCATGGAGAACACTGGTCGAATTGTCGAAATGCGTGAGTTCTTAGCCTTTACCGTCCCTCATAGTTGCTGAACCAATACTTCTAGCGCTACTTACAGATGAACCAGTTGTAGTAACACCGCGTATACCGTTTTATTCTATATCAACCCTATCTCTGTCGTCGAGCTTGAATTTGAAGTTGTTGATTCCATTACCCGAGAGACGTTGTTGCGCCTTTGAGTATTACCTGTCGTGCAGTCGATGATCAAAACCCCTTCAAAGCCTGGATGACATCAGCGCCGAAATGACCCTCGAGTCTTCCTTGTTCTTCAGAATGCTTTAAAATTCGTCCTCACAACGTTTTTCATCGGCTCGGAATACAAGCAACAAGTTAACATGATGCTCTGATTGATACAACGTCGATTCCTAGCGTTGTTGTCTCGATACCAATCAAATATCTCAAATCAAGTTTGACGGGTATTGGAGATCCTCCAGGCCCACGAAGTTCTCTTTCATGCTTCTTGCCGAAACGAACCAGTATATTATAACCCGTCACATCATACATTTTGCAATTCCAAAGGTCCAAGAACCAAGATTTTCATCATTGCAGGAATCCGCGCACACCCTAGTAGCAGTAGGCTCAGAGCAACAAACTTGCAGCGGCGTCCACATTCCCACCCGCCGCATCCAACATACTGATCGTCACCTCCCGCGATACGCCAAGTCCCATGATCAACTCGATAGCAGAATCTGGGTGTTGTGACTGGGCAGCGGTGGGACGTGTCGATGCACGTGGCGTAGGCACCAAACCCAGCGTGTTTCCTCCACCTGGAAACGACGAGCTGCTAGTCCCAGGATTAGGAGCTCACCTGCCTTCGGGCCCAGGGACGTTGACACGCCTGCGTAAGAGGAGGATAGCGTGTTCGCCTACACCAAGCTCCCGGATGGTAACCTTTGGATCTGTAAGTTCGCGCCCGTTGGAGTAGGGGTCCCAAGGGCAGGAGCTGCGCACCAAGGGTCCTATCGGCCCTTTCCACAGCTTAGTCAGCATGTAGACTAGGTTTCGCCATGTTCGTAGCTAGCATCATCATCATCTCAGCTTGTCTGCCTTGCTCTGGGCTTAGGCCGCTGGCCCTGCTCCACCGTTATGCGAGATGCTTTGTTCGCTGGGATTGCGTGATCCAGAGTCGTAGACAGTACCATGCAGGTCATCGTAAGAGCAGGGGAAAGCAAAGACAAGGGAATTGGCATGTATTAGTTAAGGCTGGATAATAGATAACAAGCGACTCACCTCTGCCTCTAGCAAAGCCATCACGTTCTCAAGCTCCATGTCAGGGTCGATATCAACGGCATACGACTCGCCTAGATCCGTCACGAACGTCAACTGCATCGTTGCCGCGTTCGCTGTCTGTGATTTTGGCTCGAATCTAGTGTATATGAAAGTGTAAGCAGAAGCTAGAGTCTCGGGGAATCGGGACAAGTTTGGATTGTGGGTGATCAAGAGAGAAAGTGATCGTGATTTCTAAGGCGCTTTATATCATCGGCTGTCAAGCGCCTTTGTATTCTGACAATCCTGTGCTGATCGACACTAGTATGACAGACAGTAGTGAAAGTTTACCCCAAGATAATTACGGCATTTTCTTGGCCAACTGCCAGTGCTTATATCACTAATTTACTATTGATGCCTTCACCCCCCTTCATGCATGTGTGCCCGCTTATGCCGACGCCATTTTCTAGGGACACGGTCATTTGGACGAGTTCCTCACCACCAATCCCGCTTCTCTCCCAAATTTTGTCCCACTCCCTCTTTCGTGGTCTCTCGTCGAATCCCTGATGCTTCCACCTCTCCTGGATCAAGGTCACCAGGTGGCACATCTTTCTAGGCCACCGGCTGGGTTCCTCAGATCCCATTGCCTCTCTCTTTTTGCCTACTTTGCAGCAAGCCGCTCTGCAGTTCTCGACCCCTCACCTCTACTACTCACCTTTTTTCTTATGACGCTTGCAGTGGTAGGCTCATTTCTCTCACCAAGCACAAGTTCCTTCTGGTCTGCAACTCTGTCTTGGCGGTGCATAGCCTGCTTCGCATCTTACACCATTGTTTCTGCATTGGCGGGACAACTGCACTTCTTCTCCGCAATGTGTCGTCAAAGTCATACGTCGCTTGTCCTCAGATTCTTTTGCGTTTATTGCAGCACATTGCATCGCTCCATGCAGAGCTCCTTGGACCCAAGGCATCTCCCTTTCTTACTTGCTCTTCATGCAGCAACATTCAGGATTTACAGCCTTCTGTCTTTTTTATCTCGTCCATCATCCTCTTCGTTTTGGTTGTGTCCGTCGCCTTCTTCCCGTCCCGATGCCTGTTTCATTGGCTCTTGACGTGTCCTGTGGCCTCCTCACGGTTCACCCTCGCACCTTTAGTTTTTGGACTGATATACTGATATTCCTCATAGCACACGCTGCATGTACTCTAGTCTATGCTGTAGTCTGTCCGCACCCAAAACACGCAGGCGCGACTTGCGCATTTTCTCTCGTATGCTGGATCTCTTCCCTTCTCGTTAGCACAGACTGGCGCAGCACAACCCGGATTCAACCTCAAGATATTGGCAAGCATACACATTCGCCTACACCACGACTCAGCATCCTTTCAACATTTTCCAATTTGGTCCTCTCCATGTGGTGCTGATACTGTCTATTCAATGGTCTAGCATCCCATTCAGCAGATTCGCTGTTGATCATACATCCAAACCTCCTTGCCGCCGGCCTCCAGCAGCACGTGTCATCCTGTCATTTTGTGGGATTGATAGTAGTTCACTCCTCGACGCCAACTTGAAGACAACATCAAAGCGCACAACAACATTAGGAAGAGATGGGGCAAAAACGAGGCAACCAGTATTCTTGCATGAGTTGTAAGTGTACTCTGCTCCATATCCTCAATTTGTATTCCATGAGTGACCTTCCCGGGTGCAGTAACGCGCCAATACCTATCTATACCACGATACCAATAACCTGTACTTACCTTTGGCAGACAACAACTCTGTGCATCATCATTTTATCGGAGTCTGTGACCAACGATCCAACATAGAAGACTAGTGTGTTAGATAAATTATCGTCTCTAAGAGAAGCTACAGGTCAAAGGTGCTCGCAAGTGCGGTAATAACTAAGGTGGTTTACAATGAAACTCGTACTCATTCCTAAGCATGTGAACATGAATGCGCTCTCCATAACAAGACTCCCATGATGATCCGTGGGCCATATGGCTGAGATCCAGTGGGGGGTTGAGTGCTGAGACACCCCACCGCATCCCTGGAGGGCACCACAAGATATTGTAGTTTGACGAGACCCAAAAGAGAAGCCTGTCCTCCAGTCCAATACACCCCATGTTGCCGA
Source organism: Suillus subluteus (assembly GCA_016647755.1). Classification (NCBI taxonomy): domain Eukaryota; kingdom Fungi; phylum Basidiomycota; class Agaricomycetes; order Boletales; family Suillaceae; genus Suillus; species Suillus subluteus. The sequence continues at coordinate 33,203 of JABBWI010000359.1, forward strand.
ATCCTCACTGGGAATGCCAATGCAATGTCTGTGTTGGAGCAGTGATTTCGTCGAGAAGTGCAGCAGTATCAACAAGAGCATGCCCCGGGTGCAGGGGAAAACGTATGAGGTGTTCTAGGTCATGGCTTGTGCATTGTGTGGATGGATCGAGATCCAGATACAATGTCGATTTCACTGCAACAGAACTGACATCTCACCAGTCTCAACTTAGTGATGCCACGGCTCAGCTGACAACTTTTGTAAAAAAAATGGGCATTGTGAGCTGAATAAAATTCCTAAATTCATGAATATATTTAGGTATATAGATTGGGTCAAAAGCCGGGAGGCATCTAAGGGCATTTTTCACTGGGATGCCCTTAGATGCCTCCCGGCTTTTGACCCAATCTATATACCTAAATATATTCATGAATTTAGGAATTTTATTCAGCTCACAATGCCCATTTTTTACAAAAGTTGTCAGCTGAGCTGTGGCATCACTAGTCTCAACATCCCACAGCCGCATGGTGTGGACATATGACAGCGACACGATGCGTTGGCCATCCGGTGAGAATGCAACAGAGGTGACGTATGACTGGTGTCCCTGGAGAGGTGGCCGCAGCAGCCCCACGAGAGGAAGCCAGAGACGCTCGCCGACCTCAGCATCCCAAACCTGGATGGTACCTCAATATAACCCAGCAACGATGCGCTTGCCATCCGGAGAGAATGCAGGGCATGGGACACTAGAATTTGCACGCATCACCTGCTGAATCATTGGTCATCACAAATCGTGGCCAAAATTGATTGAAGGAAATGGATTTACAAACTTGGTGAAGATGCACGAGTCACGACTCCAACGGCAGCGCAGATAAGGGGTGCTGAAGGAAATAGAACGGATGGATCTCTGGGGATCTGCAGCGTGGTCCGAGATATCTTTGCATTCTGCAGGGTGGAGCTGGTTGTTTGATTCATTCATGCAGGTTGGAAATTGTGGTAAGAGCTGGGTATGTTGAATGTGCTCTATGACTGCAAGGGACACGTTGTGAACTACGTGTTGACGCCACTCTGCTTGCTATCTGTGACAAAATCGGGCAATGTGGGCTTAACAAAGTCCGAGTTGTCCTCGGGAAAAGGGCCGGGTGATGTGCTTCTATCCATGAGTTGAGGCTGGAGGTGATTTTGAAGAAGTACACGACTCGGCTAGCACTCAGTGTGGCGTTGTACACAGTAGCTTAGCGCTATTGATCCTGACGATTGTGATGGCTTTCGTTGTGCCATATACACTTATTTCACAAGTAACTTACCCGCACCAGCCCGCACCCTTGTTCCATGATAAACGATCCTGAAGTTTCCTTAGCGTTTGCACCACCCACGCTCCTGCAATGCCCAATTAATATAATATAGATCAACTTGAATGATTAGCGCTGCCTTGAGGCTTGTGGACGTCAAGGCTGTGCGGCTGCTACCGTCCCCTCCATATAATTCAACTCACATCCATTTCCCTCAGCCTGATACCAATCTTTCACCCTTCGCAATGACCGAAGACCACAGACCGGAACCTCCTCCAGAGGCCTCCCCTCCATCCAGAGATGCAACTCCTGCTGATAGCTCGGTACGTGCTCTCGTGAGATCACTGTCGACGAGCGCTAACAACATCATCATTGCCTCTGACGCATCCTTCATCCAGAACCAGCCCCGTGGCAGATTCTGTCGGGCCCTCCGGAAATTTAAGAAGAATGTGATTAAAAAAGTCTCTGTACGTCGACCTGAATCCTGGAGGAGCTGGGATTATTGCTCATATTGTGCAGAAACCCTTCAAGCGTTCCCGCCATCAAACCCCTGCTGTCCAGAACGCAGATCATGAAGGTCTTTCATCGAATCAGAATACTGAGGTAAGTAGTCATTATTTTGATCTTGAACTTGTCTGAGGTCCACCAAGGATGCGTCTCGTCTGCATCCTTTCGATGGTGATAAGCCCACCACACCTGGGAATCCCAGTGACTCTGTGAACCAAGGAGCGTCTGGAGAACCTGCTTCGAAGGTATTTACGCCGAATGATATGGTTTTCATCTTTAAAATCTGGTGGTCGTGCAGGTTCCCGACGCCCCTCCTGCCGTGGAAAGGATTCCTGATTCCCAAGTAGTTGATGCTGAACTTCAAGCTGCCGGTGAGGGTATAGAAGGTATGGGACTACTCAGCGAACGTGTAAAGTCTGTGGCATCCGCAGCCAAGGATGGCCCAGCAGGTCTCGATGCCGTAGACAATTTCCAGACCACATATCTTCAGCCATTCAAAAATTTTAACACTGTCATTGCGGAACTTGCGGATGTATGGGCCACTCTCTTATGTTGGAAGCGAGCTAATTAAGTTGCATAGGTACATCCTTATGCAAAGATGGTGCTGGGTCTGCTGTCTGCTGCATCCAAAGTACGTGTAATTTTGCCCTCCTTGTTCAGCAGTTGTTGACTCTATCCAGATTATTCTCGCTCAAGCAGAACGCGACCAATCGGTACAATCTCTTCTCGAGAAATTAGGAGAGGTTTACCGCTTCATGTCGCAAAAGGATACTGTTAGCCAGATCCCATCCCAGCGCAACATCGCTGGACGGATCGCCCAGCAGACTCTAGAATGCGCGTGTTTCATCAGGGACTACTCGAAGAAAAAGAACTTTTGTAAGTTATCAAGCTATTGCACGCCACATATTGTGAATCTTATACCACCACCACAGTGAAGAGACTCGTGGAAAATGCCGTCTCGGGGACGGATGATCTGATTACACAGTACAACGACGCTTTGGAAAAGCTTATGCAACAATTTCGGGATCAAGCTCTTCGGGACATAGCCGATCTTGTCCGCTATACGAGTAAGGATTTGGACTACTTCTGATTATACATCCACTCATACCCCTTCAGGTGACGAACTGGGTAACAAACTGGATCTCAACGGTATACTTTACGCAGCAGGCGCGGGACTAGATACCACGAAACAATGCCTGCCAGGGACGCGCACGGACATTCTCACCCAGATCACTGAATGGATCAACGACAGTGGAGATACTGCTCAGCGCGTGCTGTGGCTCTCTGGCCCTGCAGGCACGGGGAAATCAGCCATCTCTCACACAATCGCCAACTGGTTCAAAGATTTGGGAGGACTTGGTTCATGTTTCTGCTTCGACCGGGACCTTAAAGACGACAAACGTCATGAAAAAATCTTCTCCACTATCGCTCACGACCTCGCTGACCGTGATCCGGAGATTAGACGGACATTGGCGAATGCAGTCAAACATGCAAATGCGCTCAAGAACACGACAGACATCATCCAGCAGTGGCAGAAGCTGTTTATGGAACCGCTAAAGAAATTTTCTGGGTCGAGTGTGGGACCTGTCTTGATTGTGATCGAAGCGTTGGATGAGAGCGGCGAAGTCAAGACACGGCGCAACCTTCTGCGCATACTTGCCGGTACACTGGAGGGCGAAGGTCTTCCCCAGATCACGGAACTCCCATCCAACTTTCGAATTCTCGTCACCTCTCGCCCACTTCGTGATATCGAAGATGAATTTCGGGATGCTCGACACATCCAACGGTTATCCATGGACGACATTCCAGAAGGAGTCTCGAAGAGAGACATCCGTACTTTTGTGTCTCACGAGCTGAAAAAGGTGTCTGGTCTTGGGCACAAAGAGTTTGGAGAGCTTGCTGATAAAGCCGGTGGATTATTCGAGTGGGCGCGTCTTGCATGCAACTACATCCAAGAAATCGCTCCTGGCTCACGCGCAATCGATCGTTTCAATGATGTCGTGTCCCACAATCACGGAGAGCGGGAAAACTTGTTGTATGGCATATATGGTTTCATTTTAGGAGAAAACATGCGGAAGGACAGACACACCACAGAAGCCGGTTATCGGCGGGCGCTAGCAAGGTTTCATTCCGTGATGGGACAAATACTTGGCTCAGCCGAGCCCCTCCCATTAGATGCCCTGAATGCCATGCGGAGCCATTTTCCTGACGAAAAGGAGCAATATGAAGTGGAAGTAGTGTTAGCAGATATGGGATCGCTGTTAAGCGGCACCACGAAGTCATCTAACCCCGTCCGACCCCTTCACGCGTCCTTCCGCGAATTCCTGACAGACAAATCATCCAGCGGAGACTTTTTCGTGGAGATCTCGAAGTCACAACGCAATCTTGCTTTTGCGTCCCTTGGGGTGATGAAAGACGACCTTCGCTTCAATATATGTGATTTAAAATCTTCATACCTTCCCAATAACCAGGACACCGAGCTGCCGGATCGGGTCGCAACATGCATCCCCTCGCATCTATCCTATTCCTGTCGATTTTGGGCTACGCACGTACGAGAAACGGACTTCGACAAGGAGCTCGCAAAGGAAATAAGAACATTCTTCCAAAACGAGCAGCTACTGTTCTGGATTGAAGCACTCGGCCTCCTGAAAGCACTCAGCGTTGCAGTTGCCGTGCTTCCAATCATTTCCAAGTGGCTGACGGTGAGAACACAGTCATCTGGTGGTGTCGGGGGAAATACTTACGCGCGAAAACAGGGCCAAACCGGATACGAAGACGTGTTGTCCACTGCAACGGATGTGCAGAGATTCGTCCAAGTTTTTGGCGGGATGATTTCGCAGAGCACGCCGCATCTGTATGTATCAGCGCTGCCATTTTCGCCCATCAAGTCCACCATAGCTCCATGGTTCACTGAAAGATTTCCCAACACCCTTTGTCTGATACGTGGACGTCTTGCGAACTGGCCTGTCATTCAGACCGTGATCAGTGGGCACACTGATTCGGTTTTGTCAGTCTCGTTCTCCCCCGATGGCACTCGCATCGTGTCTGGTTCTTCAGATTCCACTGTCCGGCTGTGGGATGCAGCGACGCGGCTGCCATTGGGTGAGCCCTTCCGAGGGCACACTGCGGCTTTGTCAGTCTCGTTCTCCCCCGATGGCACTCGCATCGTGTCTGGTTCAGATGATTCCACTGTCCGGGTGTGGGATGCAGCGACGGGGCTGCCATTGGGTGAGCCCTTCCGAGGGCACACTGGTTGGGTTTGTTCAGTCTCGTTCTCCCCCGATGGCACTCGCATCGTGTCTGGTTCAGAAGATTCCACTGTCCGGCTGTGGGATGCAGCGACGGGACTGCCATTGGGTGAGCCCTTCCGAGGGCACACTGATTCGGTTTCGTCAGTCTCGTTCTCCCCCGATGGCACTCGCATCGTGTCTGGTTCTTGGGATTCCACTGTCCGGCTGTGGGATGCAGCGACGGGGCTGCCATTGGGTGAGCCCTTCCGAGGGCACACTCATTCGGTTTCGTCAGTCTCGTTCTCCCCCGATGGCACTCGCATCGTGTCTGGTTCTTTCGATTCCACTGTCCGGGTGTGGGATGCAGCGACGGGGCTGCCATTGGGTGAGCCCTTCCGAGGGCACACTCATTCGGTTTCGTCAGTCTCGTTCTCCCCCGATGGCACTCGCATCGTGTCTGGTTCAGACGATTCCACTGTCCGGCTGTGGGATGCAGCGACGGGGCTGCCATTGGGTGAGCCCTTCCGAGGGCACACTGATTTGGTTTCGTCAGTCTCGTTCTCCCCCGATGGCACTCGCATCGTGTCTGGTTCAGATGATTCCACTGTCCGGGTGTGGGATGCAGCGACGGGGCTGCCATTGGGTGAGCCCTTCCGAGGGCACACTGGTTGGGTTTTGTCAGTCTCGTTCTCCCCCGAGGGCACTCACATCGTGTCTGGTTTAGAAGATTCCACTGTCCGGCTGTGGGATGCAGCGACGGGGCTGCCATTGGGTGAGCCCTTCCGAGGGCACACTGATTCGGTTTGGTCAGTCTCGTTCTCCCCCGATGGCACTCGCATCGTGTCTGGTTCAGAAGATTCCACTGTCCGGGTGTGGGATGCAGCGACGGGGCTGCCATTGGGTGAGCCCTTCCGAGGGCACACTCGTTCGGTTTCGTCAGTCTCGTTCTCCCCCGATGGCACTCGCATCGTGTCTGGTTCTTTCGATTCCACTGTCCGGGTGTGGGATGCAGCGACGGGGCTGCCATTGGGTGAGCCCTTCCGAGGGCACACTCGTTCGGTTTGGTCAGTCTCGTTCTCCCCCGATGGCACTCGCATCGTGTCTGGTTCAGAAGATTCCACTGTCCGGCTGTGGGATGCAGCGACGGGGCTGCCATTGGGTGAGCCCTTCCGAGGGCACACTGATTTGGTTTCGTCAGTCTCGTTCTCCCCCGATGGCACTCGCATCGTGTCTGGTTCAAAGGATTTTACTGTCCGGGTGTGGGATGCAGCGACGGGGCTGCCATTGGGTGAGCCCTTCCGAGGGCACACTCATTCGGTTTCGTCAGTCTCGTTCTCCCCCGATGGCACTCGCATCGTGTCTGGTTCTTTGGATTCCACTGTCCGGCTGTGGGATGCAGCGACGGGGCTGCCATTGGGTGAGCCCTTCCGAGGGCACACTCATTCGGTTTGGTCAGTTTCGTTCTCCCCCGATGGCACTCGCATCGTGTCTGGTTCTTGGGATTCCACTGTCCAGCTGTTCAATGCAGCGACAGGGCAGCAATTCCAGGAGCACACTGAGATCCACTTCCCTGCAGTCTCCTCGCATAGACGTCCCACCACACCTTGCAATCGCGCCATTTGCTTCTCATCAAGCTTGGACCATGCATTGCAGGACCCTGCTGAGCTGCTCAAGGGCACCTCTCATCATGATCTTAATTCAACCCCTGTTTTGCTGGAAGATGATGCCTCGTCGGAAGTTGATGGATGGATGGTAGGACCTGATCGTCGGCTACTTTTCTGGGTACCGCCTGCTTCCCGACGAGAACCATTTTATCATCCTAGGACCGTATGGGCTACCAGTGGGCTAGAATTTGATTTGAGTCGCATGGCTCATGGAGAACACTGGTCGAATTGTCGAAATGCGTGAGTTCTTAGCCTTGACCGTCCCTCATACTTGCTAAATCAATATTTCCAGCGCTACTTGCACATGATCCAGTCGTTGTAACACCGCGTATACAGTTTTGTTCTATATCAATCATATATCTGTTATCGAACTTGCATTTGAAGTTGTTCAAGTGACACTGAGATGATCCGCCGAAAACCAGACTGGGTATGAGTCGAAATATTACCGCTAGTTTGTGCGAGCGCGTACCGAGGACTATGAATCGAGTGATTATATCACCTGAGATACGTTGCGCCCTTGAATCCCTGTGGTGCGGTTGATGATCAAAACCAACCTTCGAGTCTTCCTTGTTCTTCAGGATGCTTTAAAATTCCTCCTCTCAACGTTGTTCATCGACTAGGAACACAAGCAACAAGTTAGCACGATGTTTTGATTGATACAACGTCGATTCCTAGCGTTGTTATTCCGATTCCAATGATCTCAAATCAAGTTCGACGGGCATTGGAAGTTCTCCAGGCCCACGAAGTTCTCTTTGATGCTTCTCGCCGAAACGAACCGGTAGATATGATCTATCACATCGTACATTTTGCAATCCCAAAGATCCAAGAATATTAATGTCTCCTCATTATTGCAAGAATTCCCGCCCACCCTAGGACTTAGAACAACAGACTTGCAGCGGCATCCACGTTCCCACCTGCCGCATCCAACATACTAATCGCTACCTCCCGCGATACGCCAAGTCCCATGATCAGCTCGATAGCAGAATCTGGGTGTTGTGACTGGGCAGCGGCGGGACGTGTCGATGCACGTGGCGTAGGCGCCGAACCCAGCGTGTTTCCTCCACCTGGGAACGACGAACTGCTAGTCCCAGCACTTCTACCACCACTCGGTTGTGCAGGTTGTGGAGCGCTGCCGGAAGAGCCCGAGGTAGACGCGCCGGGATCGTCCACTCCAGACTCGATCATCCGTGCTTTCTCGGGGAGCTCGTGTTCAGAGAGGAAGCTTACTTCGCGCCCTTGGATACGCAGCACAGATTTTTCGAGGTCAATGCATGCTTGGTGTGCCTTCAGCATGTCGAGCCCGAGGAGAAGATCTACATCACGACCCTCGAGTTTGCATGAGCCTCATGATCTGGGAAGATATACCGGAAAAGAAGGAAGACCGACCTCTATTATCGTGAACGAACACGGAAGATGCAAGTCCGCAAGTCGCATCTGTGCACTATGCACACGTCCTAGAATCTTCGCAGTCCCCACTCCACGTGCGATGCCTGCAAATCGCCCATCAATGAGACGCATTATCCTGTGATCCATTAGTTTCGTTTAATGCAGGGGAAAATTGCATACCCGCATGCTTCTGCGCATTCGGGGCTCACTGCACAAGTTGAGTTAAGTCAGACACACACGAAAAGGGTGGGACAAGACGTACTGATTGTCTGCTGCGCTCCGCTATCCACAAACGCCTTCACAGGATGTGAGTTCACCTCCACTGGTACGCTACCGTCCATCAGCACCTTTGCACTCTGCAAGTCGGACAAATACTCACTAAAGCATCGTCACCCGCCCAAACGCCTCCGGGGAGTATTCAAGTGCATGCTCCATGTTTTCCATGACCGCCTGTTGACGGATAGCTTCTTCGATACGACGCTGTGCCTCGACATCGAACGGGTCAGCATTAAGAGCTGAGATCTCGCGCTGCCGACCAAGCTCAGCTTGTTGTGCGCGGTCACGTTGCTGTCGCAGGAGCTCTGCGAAACGTGTGGGGTTCGACTGGGCAGCGGCAGCTATTTCCGGTAGTGTCTGAGCAAGGAACACTCAGTGAGAAACGAAAGAAAGCAAGAAACAATAATCACGCACCTCTTGTAATTGTCTCATAAGTTGCGGATCTCCAAGAATTTGCAGTCTCATCATCTCTGCATCTTGTTCTAAGGGTCTGTAAAGGGCCATCAATGCATGCGTGCAATAAAGGCCGAGAACAGGATTAGGTGCTCACCTGCCTTCGGGCCCGGGAACGTTGACACGCCTGCGTAAGAGGAGGATAGCGTGCTCGCCCACACCAAGCGCCCGGATGGTAGCCTTTGGATCTGTAAGTTCGCGCCCGTTGTGCGAGATGCTTTGTTCGCTGGGGGGTATACTCGACTGCATGATCCAGAGTCGTAGACAGTACCATGCAGGTCATCGTATGAGCACAGGAACGGGGAGGAAGCAAAGACAAGGGAATTGTCATGTATTAGTTAAGGCTCGATAATAGATAACAAGCGACTCACCTCTGCCTCTAGCAAAGCCATCACGTTCTCAAGCTCCATGTCAGGGTCGATATCAACGGCATACGACTGTCCTAGATCCGTCACGAACGTCAATTGCATCGTTGCCGCGCTCGCTGTCTGGCAGTATTGTTTTGGCTCGAAACCGGTGTATATGAAAGAGTAAGCGGAAGCTAGAGTCTCAAGGAATCGGAACAAGTTTGGATTGTGGGTGCTGTACTAACTGGGAATAATGCAGATATGATCAAGAGAGAAAGTGAACGTGATTCCTAAGGCGCTTTATAACATCGGCTGTCAAGCGCCTTTGTATTCTGACAATCCTGTGCTGATCGACACATGCACTTAAGTAGTATGATCGTCTGATGTGATCATCGTGGACGGGAACACGCTCGAATGATGTAGAAGCAAAATAAGAACACGGGACGCATCTGACGTGTCAAACCTAGGTTAGGTCGATAAGATTAGGAAACGACTTATGATAAGAACGGTAGTAGTACAGATTCCTTGGAAGAAAGCTCATCAATAGAAAAGAATAATAAACCAGTCAGATGACTGTCTAAGGGGGTATGCTACAACCGCACACCACGGACAAACCTGCTCCTTGCAATTGCAGACCTGTGAGAGACGATTCTCGGTGAGTGCTTTACCATGATTGTTTCATAGGATACTCACAGACGAGACCCCGCTCCTGCAGGGACATTCGACATCAACGCGCTCTCTAACGCTGAGGCAGAAAAGCTTGCTTCTACAACAACATTGACATGAGGAAGACTGAAGACAAATAATGACGTACCACTTATGTCGCTAAAGCTCGAGGCAGAGCTCCCATGACTGCTTTCCTGCTCGCTAAGCCCTGCAAGTGGACCATAACGCATATGCGGCTGCCCCCGTGCGTTCCGCGTCGACACTGTTGGCGGGCTGCTCGACTTGCTCGTAGAGAGGTGTCGGGCCATCGGAGATTGAGACTCTGGCGGGGGGGACGGGATCGAAGGGATCGAACCCTGCGGAGAAGATGCACTTGATACAGACGCGCTATGATCGCGGTTCCGTTCTTCATTTTTGAAGCTCTCGTCGTTGCGTCTGAAGCCTATAGTATCCTCACCCTCGCGTCCAGGGCGAAAGATAGGCACCGGTGCACGCCCGCGGATCACATCTCGCGCTTTGCCTTTCTCAGGGGATAGTGGCGAGCTAACAAGGCCGAGGGCCTCGCTCGTCATCATACGCTTCAGGCTTGCAAGTTTGCGTGACAAGGCTTCCTCCTCCTCTGCCGCACGATCCGCTTCTTCTTCCTTGGCGGCTTGCTCATCCTCGGAATCGCTCTCGTCAGATGAAAACGGAGAGGGCAGGCGTAGGGGTCTCTTGACTTGAGTTCCCTGAAGAGTAGACGTTGACGAGGATGCTGTTTTCTTGCACTTGGCAGGTGATTGGACAGAGTTGTGTTGGGTGAGGGAGTTAAGCCGCGCACGGACGCCAAGAGGCGTTGCCAGCCTAGAGGTGGAGAGCCTACGTGCGCTATTGATAGAGTTGAATCGTGCAGCAGGAATCTTAATGGAGAGAGGGCGATCTGGGAGGACAGGTGTTACCTCTGTAGACTTGGTGGCGGGCTGGTTCCCAGCATGGAAGCCTTGCAGTCCTCGGAGATCATCTTCATATCGGGCCTGTGCACGATAAAGTAGATACGGAAGTGGCACTTCCAGATGTGCTGCGAGACCCTTCCCTGTTGGTGATTCGGTATAAGCTCGATATGATGCAGTCTATATTAACTGGTGGATTACTCACAATCAGTGCCACCATTATCGCTCGTCCGAGAGAGTGCGATAACCTCCCATAGAATATTAGCCTTCTCCGCGTTCCATTCAATCTGCACGGACAAAGCTCGTTCAGCCAAGAGCCCAGAGAACTACAACTGCCAATACGCACATGGGGAGGATCGGGAAGTGGGTTATCAGGACGGTTGTAAGGGAGCTGCACAACGACACGAATGCGTGGCTGCTGGGGCATAGCGTAGCTATTTGAAAGATACTGATTAGTCCTACTAATAGGAGACCGTCGCTGAGAACAGGGCCCTCTTATACGCGCTCGCTGATGGACGCGACCGTGAAGTCACGAAGGCTTTGATTATTACCAAATTCGATTGACCTCCTTTTATATTCATTCGTCCAACTGAACACAGCATCAAACTCTTTTATCTATACAAAATGTCGCATTCTGGATCCAAGCTCGAAGTCGAAGATGAGGAGAACAGGCAGCAGAGGATAGGTGAGCAAGTCTATTTGACACACGACCGCTGGCTCATTGACAGTCATATCTAGGTAACCTCCTTGAGCAATTAAACAGCTCTTCACCATCTAGGAATACATCCGATGCTGCTCCACCAACTTTCGACTTTGGTGAACGAAAAACATACGCAGTAGATCCTCCCAGCGAACGTGCGTTGTCTTTTCTCATATTCTATGGGTTTGAGTTCTAAATATTTCGATGGACAGTACTCGCACGCATCCAGGACTTCCTCCCCCGCCTGAAGGAAGAGAACGACTCGCTTGCTCAGCGCATCCGGGACAACCCATCGAGCGTAGATATCGAAAATATCGAAGAGGACGCAGAACAGTACATCGAAATGGCAAGTCCTAATCCCAATCATTCCAAACCACAAAAAACTCATGATCTTTTCATAGAACCTCGGATTGGGTGTGTTGGAGACGCGACCCAAGGATTCAGACTCTTATTCAGACGATGAAGATTCTGAAAGCGAAGATTCATCGTCATCGTCTTCGTCGTTCTCGTCTTCTCCCTCACTCGACTCGTCCTCCTCAGCATCAGACTCAGAACCAGACGGGTCAGACTCAGACAGCAGTTCAGACTCAGACAGCAGTTCAGACTCAGACTCTTCATCCATTGGAATAATAGCTATTTCTTCCCGCCCACTCAAGCCCCTCCCTCGGCGTACTGCACAGTTTGATATCGACATGCTTCCTGATCCACCTTCCGCCGGCTAGACACGGGGATAATCACTTTCGATCCGGCTCCCTTCGCATCAACGATCCCCGAATCCAACTTTGGCGACTCATGAAAGCTCATTTGGACCTTCGACAAGCCTATCTATATAGCCTATCTTTCATGTCGGGAACCTAAAAAAGCTTCTCCAAATACCTTGTAAATATATACAAGGAGATCGAGAAGTGCTTTGATAATAAGTCCAATCCGGGAGGAAGGTGGTATAGTAAGCCGATACATGACAATGTAGAAGAGCTAGCATGCTACATGCTACCTGGTATATATAAAAAGTACCTGCGTCGTAACGTAGTCAGAATAGTAACAGAAACAATGACACTAAAGTAAATACACCATCCATTACAATCTATCTACCCTTCCCATCGCTCAAGTTCGACATAAATGACGACCAGAAATCGTTGTCAAGGATAATGTCCGAATTCATGAAGTAATTCGGGTCGTTGACTGGGAACGACGGGAATGACTGCTGCGTATGCGAGTATAGCTGCTCTGTGGGGTACCCAGAGTGCGCAGTAGGTGCTGATACACGCTCTCGAAAGTTGCGTGCAGCCGTATCGAAATGCTCAAGTAACGGCCGGCTGAGCTGGGAATCTGCCTCCGACTTCTCCGATGAGCGCTTCCGGAAACTCAACACACCAGCCTCGATGACTCGAGCGCACTTCGCGGGAACATGGTCCGGAGCTGCGCTCACCTGTTGCATGCGATCGATCGTCCGCGCAAGAATGCTGTCACTTGACCCTGGCAGCTGCTCGCAGGCGTTTTCCATCACGGACCATTTACTGAGGATGACGAAAAATGTCGCGAGGGTGAGCATTGAGAAGAAATTATCAGGTGCAGCGCTGAGGAGCACGAGCTCAGGCCGTGATAGCGCAGTGATGAGGATGCCTTCAGATAGCACAAGTGCTTGGTGGCCCCAACTTCGTCCAAGGTTGATTCCGTTATGCTCTGCAACGAGGAACCATGGGTTTTGCTGGTCACACTTGGAAATTACAGTCTTCGTTTCTATCAGGGCATGTACCAGGACCAGCAGCCTGCAGGACTGATAGTATACCTGCAACATCGTGAAGAAGAAGACCTCGTGCTCTGCTAGGACTGGCGTCAGGGTTCAGAGTTAAGCTCTCAAAAGTGAAGGATTCGGGCCGCATACCTGGAAGGGGATAGATGAGACGTTCGATCACGTCCATGCGCATCAGGAAGTCGAGCACTTCTTTGTAGAAGACCCCAATTTCTTCCGCGGAACGGAGGCGTATGGAGAGACCGTATTGCGTGGCGGCGAACATTTGGGAGATCAAAGTGAGTCGCATGTCACGACCAGCCCCAATCGTTGCCATCGATGTTGTATCGATGGCGTCATGTATAAGACTGTCGCAGTCCGATATTGGGTTGCGTCCGGTACCCACACAAAGCCTGCAATAAAGTTCATCAGCTGGGGGCATAAAGTGAATTATACTGCTGTACAGACATCGACTCAACATTATTCAATGCGAACCACTACAGCCACAAGTTCAGGTTAATTATTTGAGAGCCTGTCAAAGACGTACGAGGCGTGCTTTGTCAATGGCTTCCATTAGCTCCGCGCTAGGAAGCTCGTTCGGTTTTTTCTGCTTCCGCAGAGTTTTAGAATATACCATGGCCTCGCTTAGGCGAAGGTTCATGGCCATGCTGACCGCGGTCGAAGCAATTAGCCTACCATCGCGTGACTCTGTTGTCGTTGGATCCTCTATGGGTTGCCATAATGAAAGCACGAGCATTGCATGTATTGCATCTGTAGATGGCAAAGGGTGATAGGCCTGTTTGAAGATGGACTCATCTGCCAGGCGGTATAGCTGAGGAGAGACTACCGAGCGCGTTGATGATCCGAGATGTCGTGATGCAACACAGCACTGTGCGAGTTTTAGAAGTGATCCTTCTGGTTGCTGAGAAGGTTGCAAATTAAGCCAGGGAGCGTAACGTTCCTCGAAACTATGCCAAAATGAGAGCCTCGCGAGAAACAAAATGTACAGGCTTACATGTCGGTAAGATAATCTATCTGCTCGCTCCCAAGAATATGGAGTAATGACTGTTCCACCTTATTCCGTGAGGAGTCATCAACCGAACCTGCACGAGTAAGCGCCTGCATAGCCAGCATAGGCACCATGGTGCCATCAAACCCTCCAGGAAGTTTTAAAAATCCCCACGGCTTGTGGCGCTCGGGTAGCAACCGTTTGGGATCTAGAAGATCGACTTCCTCCTCTTGGGGGTGAGATCTTGGAAACGGTGGCAGGGTATTCGAGCTAGAGTCCCAATTCCTTGAATAATTGGAACCTACATGAGCGCGAGAGTCGTCCATTGGTATATCATGGGATTTTTGGGGAACAGGAAGGGAAGCACGCCGGTCCTCGCGTTCTCGCATGGAACGGATGTCTGGTGTGTGCACAGGGCGGGAGGAAGGCCCAGCGCGATCTGTCGACGGAGCGCCATTTTCTTCGAATGAGCAGGGGAGGGAGAGGACTTTACAACGGTGGCATTGAGAGCCGGAGTTGTCACCATCAAGCATTTCACAACGTGTTTTGTGCTTCCTGCATGATAAACAGGCCTGGGCTGCCTTGGCGCGCTTTGCAGGTGCAGTCCTGGGGCTATGAGCCCTTTTGCTGCCTGCAGAGACTGCCGGCTCTCCTGGATCAGAAACACCCATTTTAACGAGGCGTTGGTTTTCTTGGTGGCTGATCACAGGTTGGTGGACCTGGTACTAGTACTGAAGATGAAGGATTAAGGCAAGTTTATGTGTTTCGTATGACTATGGTGTGTGCGTGTTATGTCATATTGCCGCTGACTTGCAGCTGCGCGGCTCGAAGCCGAAATTGGTATGCCGAAAGCATTAAGCGCTGAATCTACCGTGACTATCATACTACGTGGTACGTACGGCTGCTCGCCAGCCCACTCAATTTACAATATTCAGGATCTAACGATATGTCTAAGATCAGACTGGCATGTCGCTGCGATGAATAAAAGTTTCATGGTACCATGCTCGATGTAAACCATCATTTTGATCGGTCAGGTATGCTTCACATGCTTCCGAGTCAGAATTCTGATTCAAAGAGAGTCCTTGCGCCTCGTTCCTTGACTGATGGGACTACTCTAAATCAAGCACTTGACTTCACATGAGTTTCCAGACTTTCAGCGACCACAAAATGAGATCCCAATCATCAAGGTGTCTTCGAGCTCTACCTTAGTAGCCCAGTTTTACGGATCATCAGGTATGGGGGTATTTTTATCTATCGTATTTTTGCCTATGAGAAGCGGGCAGGTATCGCCGCGTCCTTCGTGGATTTTGAGTCGAGGATTCACATATATCCGAACTTCGATGAGCAGGTTTAACTCACGCTTTCAACTCTAAAATTTAGCTGACAAGATAGCCTTGTTCAAGATATTATGCGACATAGCTTGTTTATAAAGTAAGCGCATGCCACCAGTACTTGTTTTGCAGAATCTGACGTGACTCATATTTGCAGTCAACTCCCAATTGGATGACCGAGCAATGCGAATCGTACTCAAGGTGACATCCATGTGGCCGGCGGCGGCGGCGGCGTACGCTGGGGGCAGGGTCATCCTCTCATGGGAGAGGCAGATATGAACCAGATAAGCATCGTGGTCCGCATTTGTCTCGATGACCACGCGGTACACTTTTGACACGTCGCGTATTTTTTCCCAACTTTTGATAAACCTGAACCAGCGACCCTAGCCTACGGAATAGTACGATTCTTTGTAGATGACTCAGATTATGACTCCTAGGTCCGGGCATACCGGCTATAGATTTGATTATGGCCGTGCATATGTTTTCAAGTGCTACTATCAACTGGCGGACATACGTTGCATCCCCCTACCTTGCCTGAGGCCTGACCCGTGTACGGTTCACCTACCATCCTAAAGTTTTACTCGTTGAGGACTCCTTGTCCAGAGCACAAGACTGGTAGTGCGATTGAATACTTTGAATCTATTGAGTCAAACATGGGCGTAAGACTCAAGCAACTAGTAACCCTGATATAAATGTGTCGATGAGGTTGTTTTTCCATGAGCTACTACTAAAAGTAAAAGGACTACGAAGAGGCTCAATGGAAGTAAAACATATGCCACGGATCTCCGCGGACTTCCAATTTCTGACCTTCAGTGCTGGCCTCCACAGGGACATTCCCTTCGCAAGACTTCCCGAATCGCGTGCAAGCTGTCTTAGAACCTTGAAGCTTTGAAGTTTAAACCACTGGCTACTGCTATGGACACCGAAGCCCCAACTGATTCGGACCCTGCGATGGAGTTAAGGGACTTTGTTGCAAAGTTGATGCAAAGTTCCGACCTCGAATCCGTCGCTTCTGAGATCGACGGTAAGATCAGATCGTTTACAGATTACAACCCTTTCAACGGATCCTAATCATTACAGTTCTTCAGTCCATATACGGAGACCATGCTATTCACCTATACCGTTCATCGCCCGGAAGCCCTAGAAGCGGTATTCCCAGTCACTCATCTAGTGCTTTAGGCGCCATCCGTTACGAAGTTTCGCTCAAGTGAGTGTATCATCGCACTGCCCGAGTTTCGTTCCGACCCCTACCCCGGAAGTCTACCATCTCATGAAGATATCTCAATACGTATATTGGTTTCAATTCCCCCGACATACCCTGCCTCAAGCCCCCCTCAACTACAGCTCCTCTCCCGTTATATCGGCGCTTTTGGTGTCGACTCCTCGCTTTTTGGATCTATACTCCGCACGTTCATATCTATCTCAGGAGTCGAATGGACGCCTGAAAGTGTCTGCGTTTTTGATGGACTACAAAACGTGTTGGAGCGGTGCGAAGCGTGGTATGAAGATAAAATAAACAGAGAGACGGCTGGAGAGTTACTCAGAGAGGATGCACATACCCGCAACCACGCCTTGGTGGAACCCGACGAGCCTTTTGAATCATCATCAATCGTTGCTGATGAAAAGGATCGAGTACCTCTCGACACTGCTTTACCGGATAATATTAAAATCGTCCAAGCCGAAGCTATTGTGGACAGAAAGAGTGTATTTGTTGGCCGTGCGTGCCGAATATCTGATCCCTCGCAGGTATTGTACGCAATTGAAGGCAGACAAATGTTTTACTTACCAGCTGTGCGCAAGGTACCGCTCGTTTTGAATCATCTCATGTCGGAACGCCAGATATCCCGCGCTGCTCACCCTATCATCAATGCCTGGCGTTGCCAGGTGGGTAGTGTGCTTCACCAGGGTATGCAGTACAATTCCTTGTTTCGACGATGTGAGATTGACACTCCTTAGACAATGATGACGATGGGGAAACTGCAGCAGGTAGTCGACTGGCCCACTTACTTTCCATCTTGGTGCGTACGCTGTTGTCAACTCTGAGGTCACAACCCCAATTTATAATACAGGAAATCAATAATGTCCTGGTTGTTGTGACCCGGTGGTTTGGTGGAATCCATCTAGGTCCTGATCGTTTCAAACATATCAATCATGCTGCCCGCAACGCACTAGAACTTGGCGGCTTCTTAGATCAAACGGACGAATCAAGGGGTGGTGGGCGAAACGCGGGAAAGGGACGAAAACGATAACACAACTGTACTCGTTCCGGATACCGCACCTTTATCACATTCTTAACACTCAAATCAAGTACTTGGCGAGAAATTCGTTTGATGGGTTCTGTCCCAATTCTACCATGGTGCCCTTTCAATCACACGAATAGTATCATCTTGGTTAGTGACATTTAGCTAGCTAATACAGATCATGTTCTCGGCACATGCAAAAGCAGTTGCAGCAGTATGTGGTACTATACGCGTAATGGAGAAAAAGCAGCGTCTAGAGATCATATCGTAATTTAGCTGCTGTGGTACGACATTGCTTGGCCTTCAGCCAATCTCCACGAGAGGGGTCACAGATCTGGCAGGTCATGGACTCAATCCCCGACCGAGGATATTGCTGTAGGTTCAGAGGGACGCCTGAGCACGCTTGTTCTGAGGGCCGTCATTTTTCGCGTGCTCACAGATATCCTAGAGACACTTAAATCACAAGTTAGGATGCGAGAGTCTGCGTGAGGGCGAGACAGTTGCTAATGCTCACCTAACGTCCTGCAAGATCACTCCTTCGATGCAAGTAACTTCTGAAGTCTTTCAAGCTCCTTTTCTCTTTCTATCAAGATGCTTCGCCACTTCTCCTGCTCTTTGATAATCTTGCCCTTCGCTTCTTCCAACCTGTCAGCCTCGTCTTTCTCCATGGCACTAGTGAACTCTGGCACGCCACCCTTCAGACTCGCCTCCAATGACGCAGGGTTAGACGAATGAAAAGGAATAGGCTTCTTGTTTACACTCGTTTTCGGCAGCGGCATTGGTGGATGCGAAGTGAGAAGAGTAAGGAAATTTTGGAATGGGTCCGTAAAGACGATCTCGTCGTATTGCCAACTATGCACAGGCCCGAGCTTTGCAGCGTTCTCGGGAGACGGAATTTCAGGCTCTGGAGGAACTGCGGATGCGTTGGGGAGAGGGAAGGTAGTTGACCAAGGATGCAACTTCAGGTGGTGGTATAGCGTGGTGGCTTTCTCGCCAGACTCTGCTACATACGTGATGCGGATTTGAATCTCAAACTCTCCCCAGCTGAGAAATTTGTCAATTTTCGTGTTTGATGCGCTTGAACGATACGTACCCAGTCTCTGACACCTCAAATGGGGGTTTATCAATGTCTATAGACGCGTTCAGCCATTGCAGAGGACATCAAGATGAGACTTCACTTCTGGTCGGATTCGGATATGTATCGTGTAATTTGAACGTGACTCTTTTTATAAAGTACCCCAAGTCATCTGCCCCACCGACACTATCAGAGTCCGGTGCGCTCGGGGCACTACGAACTGCGACTGTCCACCGATGAGTGTGGTCTTGATAGTGAGAAGTCTCCCGTTCAGCAGGAGTAAGGACCGTCGCAATGTTCCCATATATTATCGGTCTGTGTATAGTAACACCCTGGACACCACACAGAACAGTGAGCAAGCCAGAATCTATGAAACGAAAGCATGGTAAAACATACTCGGACGCGGACGCGATCAGCCATGATCAGAGGACAGGTTCGGGAGAGTTCGGCAAATACCGTTCGGACTCCGCCATATTTCCTCCCGAATATCACTTCAACGTCGACCAACTGCAGTGACAAAATATAATCCTCCACTTAACTACCATGATTGACGCTGTGGTTCAACGTGAGTACCTCGGTCATATATTCTCAAGTTTCTTTCTCATTCTTGTCTGAAATTTCCAGGCCAAAACTACGTTCCTGAGAGGCAGCGGGCTTACCAGGTAACAGTCAACTAACTACCTGGCATTGCGTATGTGATTGACCATCATTTTCAGGCTTCACATTCGCCCATTTACTACCGTCCACCCCGTTCAAGACTTTATCTTGGTAGGTGATATGGCAGCGCAATTCGGTGTACATGACATTCATTCGGGGCACCGTATAGGTACCTACTTCACTCTCTTTGGTCTGGGTATGTGTGGAACTGTGTACGGCATGTACCAACTTACCATGGTAAGACTTGAGCTGTTATTAGCCATTATTGTGAATGATACTGTTTCCAGGGCAAGCCTGTCAGGCAGTAATCTCGCGGACGCAACATGCTTATTACCTAGATTCACCATATACTCTGCACAAAGTATCGCCATTGTGGTCGCAAGGCATGAGTCAGTGTGAAGAGTTGTGCTACACGGTGAAATACAATGCAGGTCGTATCATTCAACAATATAATACGGGCTCTTCGTCAAGAGTGAGGGTATAATCCCTAGTGCCATGCAGCCCATCCAGGATACATCTTGCCCTAAAGACGAGTCAGTATTCGATGAGCTGACATAGTACGATAACTCACCAGGTTTGCGGGGTCGATTGCCTCTTGTATGAGCATCTGGACGAGATTGCTTGTCGAGATTTCCCGTTCATCCTCTCCTCCTCTTGTGATTCCTCCATAAGTCCGCTCCTTCACATTTGTCGGGGAGTATAGTCCTTTCAATTTCCGTTCTATCGGCCGCAACGCAGATTTGGCCCATAATCTCAAATCGGCAGCCTTGATGGCGGCTGAACTCGATTTGTCTTTGTCCTTGTCCTTGGCATTGCGGCGTTGCTTGAAACATAAAAGTTTGAGTCATCAGCAAAAAACACGCGGAAGGCATCGACGTACTCTCTTTCTCGTCTCGTCCTCCCATTCGACCAGCGGATCATGAATAAATGCATCGAGAACACTCATGAGGGGGTCCTTGTTATCGCGGAGGAGTTGCATTGTAATTTCGCAGGCGATACGGAAGACACCTTCTATACCAGTTACCCCAAGGCCGTCAACAAGATTTTGAGTGAGTCTGAAAGGCACCCGTTCGGGTGTGTCGAGCGTTTTACCCTAAGCACACGTGAGCGAAAAAAGATTGAGAGGAGGTTTGGACCAAGTACCTTCTCGAAGAGACAACTGAAATCAACATGGACCAAGTCTCCGTTGTTGGTGTCTAGAAGGATATTTTCACAGTGCCTATCTCCCAACCTTCCAAAAATCAGTTAGGTGTTGACTATCCTTAGGTGGCCATGGGCTCACCCTAAGATGAATCCGACCATTGACATCACTGCCATGGTACGCCCATAATTCAGGCGACTAGCTAGCCATACTGACGGCTCCGGGAATGTCTCTACGAACCATTCATGAAAGACCGGAGGAAACCTGTACTGCTTAAATCACAAAGCAGCTTATACACAACAACCACTTACTCAGGAAGAATTTTGGTCACAAAAAGTTCAGCGGCATCTTTATCGGAACCGTCTTTGATGCGCCTTGTGACATCATTAAGCTCCTTGGACTGCTTCTGTCAATATGCGTGTCCTCAGAAAACTGGGAAAAACGTACCCAAGCTGGAATATTCTTCGTCTCGTAATATTTCAACAGTACGGGTCGCACAGGTATAGTGTTCGGCACCCATTGAATAACACCGCATTCTTCGTTCAGCGCCACCACGCCGTACGTCCGAATGTCTTAAAAGAAGTTAGCCCAATGCCACCTTATTTCGTTCAAACGTACGAAGTTGCCTTCTCCGAGATTCTGAATTAGTCTTGAGGAGTTTGTTGATGATCCCATTGAAATCCATAAGGCGCGCATCCTTCCGCAGATCGTCCTTCGGTTTGGCAAGGAACATGTATTTAATGCCATCGGAACCGTTAACGGTAATTTTTCGTGGCTTGGCTAACGAGTGCATAATTTCAATTTCGTCGTAGAAGACTGTATCGAGTTAGTCAAGGTCGTCGCTTTCTGTAAACATGATTTACCAGTAAATGTGGGCGACAAAGGATCGAAAAGATTATGTCGTCTATCACGGTGACTCGTAGACGAGACAGGCGGGAGGTTGACCGTCAATGATGATTGCAAAGGAATGAGGATATTATTATCTTTCATCCCAAGTAACTTGGGAAAGTCTCGGCGCATGCTGAGCGTCTTGCGGTCGCCGATGGGGTAATTACAAAGTCGAAGGAGCTCGTCAATCATGGCGTGAAGACTTGTGATAAGGTTCGGAAAGTTAGAGTCTGTATTCGCTGGGCTGTCCTATGACATCGTCTTGGGTCGAATACTTCAATAACAGTGGATATGCATGCTCACTTTCAACTGGTCCAATATTGTTCTTCCGCGCTGCTGGCGAGTGGGTTTCGTCGAGTTAACGACTGATGCGAAGAACCAAAGGGCTTGATTGGGGTATTCTCGTATGACCGATGAGATAAGTTTCGATAAGACCAAGTACACAACACGATTGGGGTGCCCGATTCGAGACACGATTTGAGGAAATGCAGTAAACCACTGAACGCAAGAATCAGTATGGCATTCCGTTGGGTCGTGGAAACTTCACACCTTGTATACTGGGATGCTATCAATGGAGCTGGCGACGACGCTGTTGATCTTATCAAACAACGAATTTTCTGCTGACACCTTGCGTTCGCCCATGTCTAGCCATAAGGTGAGCAAGCGAGGAATAGTCTGGTATACAAATTTGTTTCCATAAGCAGCGGCTTCCGTGAAACACTTGATGGTTTGGAAGTTCATTTTGATTCCACTGTAACCATCTATCAGCAAGACGTCGAGGCACCCGCGAATAACCCTAGACTTACCGGCTTGACTTGTCGTCTGCTGATAGATTCCTATAACACTGGTCCTGGAAGTGACCAAGGTGGTAGAAGGCACTCTCCCATCCTGGAGCTGAGTCAGCGGCGTTCTGAAACTGCTTGAGCACGTAAGAAGCCTCGTATCGATCAGACTCGTTCATCCAACGTGCAAGAAGAATTTGCGCCTGATTGCGAGATTGTGAGCTACGTCCATTCGATAAATGTGTCCGCACCTTTGCTTTCATCCGTTTGGACTGTTCATCTTCTCTTGTCAAGTCGATAGTATCGTTGTCCACGAGACCTAGGATGCGCATGGATTTTTCAAGTTCTTGTAGCGCGTGCAATGGCTCTCCCCGTGCTCTGACCAACTTCCCACTTTCCATGAAACTGAATCGGGCATTGGTGTATTGCGCTTGGAGCATTGCACTGTATGCGGTCTGCCACTGTCCGGCTTTTCGAGCAATTTTAGCACTTGCCAACCACGATTGACCAATTTGACTTGTGATTGATGGTCGAGAGACCGTGCTGTACATGGTCGGCGTAAGAGGAGTGTCAAGTTGAGCAGTAGGGCGAAGTGATTTACCTGAGTGAAAATGCTGTTCGCCGCATGCTAAGCAGGGATTCGTGTACGCGGAAAGTAGGCAATGTACGGTCCAAACGTGCACTAAGAATTTGGCTAAGAGTTACGATGGCGGATTTACGGCCTTGTGAACTTGGCGGCAAATTAGACACAGCCTGATGGATCAATTCGAGTTCGTGAATCATGTGCAGGTCGACCAGGGCGTCATAAGCACGACGATGCCCACTTAGCCCAGAAGCAGCAATTGGAGCACCAAGGACAAGACGTGCTTTCCTAAGGCTTTCTTCGATCTGCGAAAGTTCACCAGACCGCATAGCAAGAAGAACTCGGGCTTTAACCACGGAAGGCCCTTCGTGTTCCATATTCGCTGTGATATTGTGAACGTCGTCCCATGCTCCTATCATCCACGCGCTTTCGACCTGAAAATCTGCCAAAACCGACTGCCACCCTGGGTTTCTGACAAGAACACCCTGGACATGTGTGCGGAGCGTGTCTATAAATGTTGAGCTCTGCAGCCGAAAAAGCAAGTAAAACATTACCATAGTGTCCAAGGTTGCGCAAACATCGAAGGAGTCCGAGATGGAAGTCTAAATTGTCAGGCTGTTGCTGGAGGCGGACTTCCCAACAACTCTGAGCAGCAGTCCAGCGTCCAGTACTTTCGTGTTGACGAATTTGATGTTCTAATGAAGGAGACAAGATCAACGTCGATATACCCTCCATTCCATCCGGCTGGTCAAGGTGTGCGTAGATCTCGTGAAGGCGTTCATAATAGGGTGTGAAATCCGTTCCAGGAGGAGGAGGCTGACGCTCTCTCATTGAGACTATCTGCCTCTCAAAGTTCATAAGTGAGCGAGCGTGAGCTCGACACTGTAGCGCAGCTTTAGCCATGAGTTCATGGTCGATGCTCGAGAGTACTGAATCAACCCGGATAAGCTGCTGCTGACGTATCGCAAATTCAGAATTTCCTCGTGATCTTCTGCCCTCAGCTTTCTTCGGTAAATCCTGTCGCTGGACTCGCACATATGCGCTGAGATGGTCCAACAACGTGAAAACAGCCTGAGGCATATGTTCAGCGATAATGATGAAAATGGTCGAGTTTGAAGATACCTGTGCACTGAGGAACTTCTTGTCTGGAGTGGACAGACTATCAGAAGCCACCTGATCTTTCAAAACAGCTGTCAATTCCTGGATAATGCCGCTGGTATCTTCCTCGTTCTCAGAGGCAAGTATATTCAATACGAGGTGAGGCAGTATGTGGTGAGCGACACCAACATCCTTGTTGCGCACTGCCGAGCGAAAGACCCCAAAGATGTTCTGCGCCATACCATGGGACGCTTTGGTTATTAGATGAGCTGTCCATAGCTGTACCCACTCTCGATAGGTCTTTTGATGAGGGTAAATGGGCGAAGGGAGATGGGGCAATTCCTTATGCGAAGCTTTGAATTTTGCCCCCAAGAGTGGAGTAACTGTTTCAAGCACATGTTTTGGGAACCCGTTCCACCTGTTGCGGACCCACGCCGAGACGGATGTCGTGTTTTCTGATGACACGAGGGCAGTAGAGAAATTGCATAATTGCAGGAGTTCTTGTATCGTGTATGCGAGGTGTCCTTGATACTTTATGTCACTAGTGGACCGGAAAGCATCCACGAGAACATCCTGGATGACGTGCAGAGCAAACGACTTTGCTTCTGTGTCATCTTCAAAGTTATTCCGCACAATCATTTTTGTGTCTGTCGAAGTAAGGTCGCAACGATCTGGATCAACCGCCCCAAGAATTCCCATGCACTCAAACGCCAGTTGTCGCAGAGTGTCAGAGCCCTCTCCATCACGAGTGACAACCTGAAATAGGGTCAATTGTATGCTTCCAATTAATGGATCAAATACGTCGCCCGCTGCAAGGTTCTGTATAAGCGAGGCTTGATTGTTCTTCATGAAGTTTTGGAGTTCAGAGAGAGCCACCTGAGCCACCGTGATATTGTTACTGGAGCACCGATCTAGAATCTTCTGGAGTTGCGCGCGCGGATCCCAGATGCGAACACTCTGAAGCTGGGTATATATTTCAGAAAGTTCTGGGATATGACCGAGGTCCACGACCTCCTCTAGATTTGCCTTTCCGTCATTTCGAACAGTGCTTCCAACATCAAAGACAATATGACGCAAACATTTCTTGGCGGATTCCCGTGTGGAAGGAGACAAAACAGACCATGCGGAAACGATGGCTGCGCTGGTAGTGCCGATATGCGGAATAACATCCTCGACATTCAACGTGGACAGAAATGTGTACCACGTAGATAGGGTGACTTCAGCAAGTTCGGGGACCAGAAACATAGTTTGCAGGGTGGCCATAATCTGGGAAAGTTATATATCGTCGCGAAAACATTACAAAAGCACGTGCCTGAGGGGAAACTTCATTTACATGAGGTCCGATTTGGACGATCAGTACCTCTAGACCGCGTAGAATCTGCTTCTTTGCTGGAAATGATTTCTTGCCGTGGACATCTTGCAACATCTCATTCAAGTTGGATACAATGCCAAGCATATAGGTCTTGAGGAACGGAGACAATTCGAGTTCGGTTTCACTCATTATTGACCGCTGGACTTTTCGCAAAGCATCCACTGCCTGATAACATGTTCAGGTGTCACGAACAATCGAACAAAGAGTAAAGCCAGACCAACGCAGCTCGTTCTTCATTCTCATGTCCTAGGACCACAACTAGATCTGCGAGTAATGCCACCACACAGCTCTGGACCATGCCTCGAACGGTGAAATCAGCAGGCTTGGGCTCGGCACCCCTAGAAATTATGTTCATGATGAACGTCAAAGACCCGGTCGTTTGTGCTGGTCCGTGTTGTTGATACACATGAGCGAGGATTTGGTGAGAGTGATTCATGAACAACGACAAAATCGTTTCACCCAGATCCTCCGAAATCTCCTCTATGACCTTCGCTTCGGAGTTAGCAAAGAGATACGGAAGAGTTTTGGATAGCGTGACAGAGATAAAATCCGTTGGATGCACAGATAGAAATCGACACGTCTCAAATATCAGCATTGGGTTCGTACATTTCCGGGAGACGACGAATGTTGCGACCTGAGAGAGGTATGGCGAGACAAGATTGTAAGGCGACTTCATTTGTGCTTTCGCTATCTCCAAAAGCTGTTGGGGGTGCATCAGAGTCTGACACGTATTTCATAGATTGACATACTTGTGTGTATGCTAAGCCTTTCAACACATGATTATCTTGGCCCAGTTGGGATATCAAACAGTGGATAACTAATCCAAGAAGCTCAAGCTGAGCATCGCTGCCACAGGGGAAAGTTGCATTGGTCAACGATTTCAGGGACGCGTGGAAAAGCTTACCGCCCGATAGAACCAATAGTAACCAGCAGTGTTTCTTTCACCGCATCCTTCACGCTTGATTCAAGCAAGCTGCTGATCTTCATGAAAGTTGTTTCGTTGAATTTGCACCCTCTATCAGTTGCACGGGCATGGAGGTGGACCAAATCCGAAAGTGCGCGACTATACATGGTAGTACAATGTGAGTAATTTAACCTCTAAGTAAAATATTTCGTACCCAGCATCGACTCTGACAGAACGGTCCTTGTCATTGAATCCGCGTTGCAAGAAATCAAAGACAGGTGGCGGCTCATCAGACTGGATATCCGCTGAATGTTCTCTGATAACGGTTCGGAAAGCACTAAACGCTTGTCGCCGTACATGAACGTCGACTTCAGTTGATGGGCCTTCAACAATTCTGTTCAGAGGTAATAGAAGAGCAGCGGCAACGCGGAACTGAGATGACTGTTGCCGAGAGAACGGCTTGAGGTGCGAGGCAAGGGAGGCAACGTTTTCAGCCAGTGTTATACGTGCAGAAGACGAAGAATGATGCAGTCCCCTACGGTAGCGTTCAGAGAAGATCATCAACGAGTAATGCAGACTCACCGAGTCCACCTGGACTGGATCTTATCTAATATTCGTTGCATGCAGGATGCAGTATCTTTGCGCCAAATACTCTTCCACTGCAGTTCATCGGGCACAATGAGCACACCAACGAGCCTCTGCAATGTCGTGCGCCAATGCGAAGAGTCTATGTTGTCTGCAGTCTGGCTCATTGGACTATCAACAGAATTACCGGCAGTGATAACCAGTGGTTCCAAATCAGGGTAGGAGGGATTTCCTTGAAGGAATGACTGCACTTCCTGCAAACTCGCTGCGTCTAAGCGACTCACACAACCACGTATATATACGACCGCAAGAGCCTACACCGTTTCAGCTTGCGAAGTTTTTAAAAAAAACTACAGCGGCTCACCCGAAGCTCACTCCCAGGTAACTCCCATGTTTCAGAGCGCAAGAGTTCCAGAGTATCATTCACATAATCGACCGACAGATTTGTGTTGGAAGTAAGAATCTCCCGTAACTTGCGGTCGACTGATCGTTGCGCAAGATTTGGACCACATTGGAGTCGTTGAATTAAAAGGCGGCAAGGCAGTCTCGAGAGTCCCCCGATAAGAGATGGGTCACTACTCATAAGGGTGTGAGCAGCTGCTGCTACTCGAAGCAGGCACCTGGATCTTGTTGCAGGCGAGGTAGGACATTCAGAACAAAAATCGTATACACGACGAGTCAGTTCAGAGACGTGACGGAGCATGGCAGCCGTGATGAAGTAAGAAAGCTTTGCAGTGGAAAACAGTTTGCCGAATAATTCGATGATGATGCTGGTCAGGACGGAAAAGTGAGAAGGGGATGGGAGCCTGATCACGTTTAGGGTGTCTATAGGGCACTAAAGGATGTCTAAGCATGAAAATAATCTGACGTGTAATGACAATACCGGAATGGAACAGTCCTCAGTCGTGGTCTTTAAACATGGTGGGGTAGAGAACCAGTGCACGTCAAGAGGACACGATTCGTGCCGAGCAGAGATCATTGCTACAGATGATAAGTAAGTAGAAGTGTCACAACAAGGTCAATTAGACTCACTAGTGCATAAGTTTGTCGCTTCATACAAAATGTCCTGCAGGACTCCCCTTTGTAGATCACTAGAATCTCCTCCTGGAACACTTGAAAATGACAAAAGTTGTAAGAACTCAACGAGAGTTCCGCAAGCCTTGGAATAGAGCGTGTTAGATGCACCGGCTGAATCGCCCTCATCGGTGACTTCCAACCATGATTCTGTTGAAGTGCAAAGGCCCAAAAGGTGCACAAATACTTTTTTGGATAGATGTTCCTCATCAGAATAAAGCCAGTCAAGCGAGTCAGCCCTTTTTTCCGAGACGTGAAAAGACATCGAGTGTGACGTCGGTGAGCTCGATGCGCTCGTTGGTGGTGCCTAGCATTGTTGGCTTGAAATAAGGAAAGCAACCAAAGACTTGCTCGAGGAGGCTGGCAATCAGGCGCAGCCAAAGTGGTTTGTCTAGTACTAATGGTGGATTGTCGTCATTTAAAGATTTGAGAAAGTCCCGAAGATCTTTGGGTGATGCACTATTCGATCCATTTGGTGTTTGGAAGGTTGTGGGAGGTATAGGAGGAGCGCTTGAAGGCGGTACGCTCATAGTTGATCTAGAAGTCAAATGATATAGTAGTTCAGGTAGAAAAGTAGCATCTACCAATAGTAAGACGAGCTGAAGGTGCAGCAGTACCGCAGATCTGACGCGTTTGCTAACGCGTGCCACCAGAATTTCATAATATCACGTGAGTATCATTTCTCTTGAATTTACAGTTGTGAGTCTTGTGACTAGTAAAACTTTATCATGCTGGTTAGCTCGAGTCTCGCCGTCCAGTTACTGACCTGACAGGAACGACTGTAAATATCTCATTTGCAAGAAGCTACTCTATGATCAGACTGTACAAAGCTTTCAATTTCCAAAAGCTTATTCTACGTCTCCAGCTTTGCTATCATCCGAGTCAGTCCCGACTGCCAGGTACTAATGGTGGAAGTAATACATGATTGTAGCGCTGCTGTAGTGGTGTCATAGGACTTAGCTCTGGTAAGTGTGGTCGCCTATGCATGCGCTTACCCAGCCGGCACTCATTTATCTACAGGAGGCCGGGTGGGTTCACTCGAATGCAGGAACGACATGACTGAGCCGAAAAGGGAGAAGCAGGTCTGCGTGCATATACAACTGCGGTAAAGAAGGGTTGTTATGAAATACAAAAAGAGGTGACAGACACGCCTTGGGCCTATCAAGCAGGCGATCACTTCTTCCTTCATCGTGAACCTTGAGGTAACATGAACACCCTATCTGAGCATCCAGTGCTGATGAACTGATGATTGATTTCAGCAGGCAAAGTGTTGAAGACCGCTTAACCTTAGGTACAGACTACGACTTCACTGCCGAGGCCAACCTCGCTGTGAATTCCGGCTCGACATAGCCCGCAGCAGCAGTAAACAATTCAGTTTTGATGCTGGCTACGACCTCGGAGGGCTATAAACCCTGTATTATAGATGGCGAATACATGCTTGAACGTGTTTCATGTCACTTTCTGGACGGCATCACGCAATAAGACCGCTCGGCGACGGGGTGTGCAGTCGAGCCAAGTGGTTGAGAATGCGGGGATATTTGTGAGCGGGTAGTCAATGCGGTGTCAAGGGACGGTCGATGGGTTGTCACTGCTGGTGGGGATGCAGAGATTGGGTTAATCAGAGCCTGTGAGTTCAAGACAGGTATATACCCGGAAACATTTTGATGACCAAAAATTCAAGGGAGACTACTTGCATTGATATCTCCTCGGACAGTACGAGCGGATCATTCGTAGTGTGGGTATGGAGCATGGTACTCGCAAACTCCTTGGTAGTCCACTCCAAAGTGATGACGGGGTGAACGCATTTCGATTCTCGCAACAGTCGAATCAGTTGTGGCGAAGGGACATGACCCACATACGTCACCTAAAAGTTTTTGCGACCTTAACACGATCTATGAGTTCGATGCATTGACGTTGGAGATCGTCGGAGCTCCATTCGAAGAGTAACCCCACACCATCTATGGTCTAGCACTTTCATTCGATCGTGCTCTTCTCGCTAGTGCTTCTCGGCACACCATCAAGCTTTGGCTTTCGAGTCTCGCCAGCTCCTTGCCTCATTTGACCAACTTGTCGACCTCTTGATCTTCTCACACAAGTCACACCAACTGGGGTGAGACCAACATATACAATATACGACCCTCCACCCGACATCCTTTCCAGCATCCGGCCTGCACAAGAGGCACAACCTACGGTATGCATTCCCCTGCGTGTATCTATCGGTTGGTGCGCTAACTTATTCTCTTGCAGACTACTAAAAATCCTGATCTGCTCGACGTACGTGATCCCTTACTTTATTCGTCTACACCATTACATCAATTATCACAGTCTGAACGCAACACCTCGTACCGCGCGCCGCCGTAAGCGAGCGATAGTGCCTGTCATATCTCATGTCCCCCCGCCCGGTAATGCCCCCACCTACAATGCACTCACGCTATCTCGCTTTCCTTCGCTACCTTCGCGAACTCCTTCCTTTTCCGGCACGAGCACAGTTTCTCCTGTTCGGAATGATCACCTCGTGATCCTTGGGATGTATGTCTCTTGTACACGTTTCCTTCGTACTTGACCTTACATATCTCCTTGCAGTTCCCTGCTACATCACCCTACCTCCAAACAGCTCTCCCTCTGCACGGGCCACCACTCAGACGCATTCACACACAAATTTCCGTGAGAACGTGAGCATACATTCCTCTAATCACTGTCATTCAACTCACTTCTTGTCAGCTCGACTTACACCAGCACCGCCTACTACCTTATCCTCTGCCACCGCCTCCAAGGCCCCGCCTAAGCCGCCTGTTCACACAGTGGCCCGTTCATACAAGTCACGTATTACCGTCTATTGTTGATGTTCCTCTAGCCCCAGCTAAATTGGTGTGTTGTGTTGAATTTTCTCATTGTATTCGAGGTCTCAAGTCGATTTCCAGCGCTACGCTGCAGCAGGTGCTCTCACCGATATATTGATAATGATTTAATACGTGATGAAAGACTTTCATTCTCCTCCTTCGCCGAACCCCAATTCACGATCACTTACAGCGTGGCAGATCAACACCGGACAGCATGGAAAGGGCTTGCTGTGTGGGCTGCTTCTAATAGTGGCAATTTTCTGGTATTCGAGTTCAAAGTGTTGCTCTTCATATCGTCATTGAGTAGATGTTCGTGATATTTAGTCCCTACATTGTATTACTTCTCCTTTTTGTATCATGCAACCTAACTACAAACATAGTGTTGCCAGAACTCGATTTCGTTCATGATAGTGAAGATCAACTTGAACGCCCCAGCCATCCACCGTCAGACTAACGGCGAACTCTTCCTTATTATTTGCAGTATTGCATCGTTGGTTTCCTGATATGTTGATAGCATTGTATATTTACGTTGTCCATTGAAATGGTGCCCAGATTGCTGTCGTACCTCGATGAGAACTGTTGAGAGAACTTAGAGTAATCGATTCAGTCTTCAGATTATCAGTAGCAGGCACCAACAGCATCATCCTCGAGTATCTCAGTCTCTCCAACGTAACCCGAACCATTTGCATACTTGTGAATCTCATTCCACGACATGTACTTGTGTCCGTAGATGCTTGACCTTGCCACGGTCGTTACGAATGATGGGGATGAGGGCAGTTCCAGTGGTATTGCACACACCAGTGCAACACATCCCACAGCGAATCATAGGAAGGCAGACAACACCTACATTAACAATGGTGTACCATCTCGGATATCTGATGCCAGTCGTGACACCAAACGATTCGCGCTCCGGTCATAGAGCACGCTGTCTGAAAACGATTGCTGAATTTGAGTTCGAGATGAAATATTTGCCTGGAATTGAGAGGATGGTATTGTAATAAGGTTACCGAGTAGCTATAGACACGAGCCCTCTGGCAGTGATCTATCGCTAGAAGATGCCGCATGCGGCCCCCGGGCCCCGTCGAGTTGGCGCTCGCTCTACAGCAAGTACTGAAGGCTGTAGGTTGGAGGGCTTCAACATGGGAATGAGCCGGAGAAGGAGAGGCCTGTTTGAGAACGAATGGTTAAAAAAGCACATGCTGTGCTGTGTACAGGAAAGAGCTTCTTATTATTAAGAGGTTAGATGCGCCCATACGCCCATCCTAATGATCAGCTTCTTGGTAACGTGCTCCCTCATCCGGACCTCCAGTGTGGATGAACTGACGATTGGTCTTAGGAGGGAAAGCGCTGCAGTGTTCGAACAATCTAACATTGTCAAAACGCCTATCAACGTCCGGCACATGGAACACCAGGAGATCTCACTGGCGGTCCTTCAAAGTTCAAACTCAACCTCGCTAGTGAAGACATCGGCCATGGCTTCCAGCTCGACGCAGGCCATCGGAGAAACGAAGAAATTGACTCTGAAACCGGTTATGACCTTAGAGGGTCATGAACCATTCATGAACACGTACCAGATGCCAAGTCGCAGAGCCCTGCAACCCAAACAAATTTCATTCATTTCCTACCTTCCAGACGGTAAGGGAATGATCAGCGCATCATATGACAAGACCACTCGACAATGGGACCTGCGGACTGGTAAGGGATTGAGGAGGCGCGAGAGTTTGTGAGCAGAAAACACGGACGACGGCAGTGTCCAGGGATGGTCGATGGGTTATCA
>JABBWI010000360.1:0-65208 GCA_016647755.1 Suillus subluteus
GATTTTATCTACAGATGTGGAAACACTGTAGATGGTGCAAAGGTAGAACTACCCTCGGAGAAGGTTCATTGGTACCTATTCTCGTGAGCAAAACTGTTTTACTATCCTTTTATGATCAATCCATATGTTCAATTGTAGAATCAATTTGTCATGAAGCTTGGACTTTCGGTCTCGATCCATTCCGGATGCTTGTCGTAGACTTGATGCATGAGTGTGAATTAGGTACCTGGAAGGGAGTATTCACGCACCTTATTAGGTTGCTTTATGCCCTTCTGGGGTAGTGAGCTTGTCGCAAGACTCGACAGCAGGTACGAGGAGTTTGTAAGGAGTGCTATTGTCTGCTAACAGGTCGTCACGATCAACTCTCGATTGTGCTCCAGGTTTCGACAAGTGCCGCCTTTCGGTAACGGCGTCATTCGCAGATTTTCAAATAACACATCTGAATGAAAAGATTAGCATGTGCGATTTTGAAGACATTTTGCAGGTCTTTTTTCGATTATTTGTTTCTGAATTCGACTCGCTGACAGCTCTCGTCATTAGTGTGCCATTCCCGTCTTCGAGGGATTGTTTCCCACCAATCACGATGCAGTTATCCAATCGCAGTTGTATTGATTCACACAGTGGCATGCACTTGCCAAGCTCAGGCTTCACTCGGAGTCTACGGTCAAATTTCTTGAAGAAACCTTCAAGCAGCTATCAAAGAGTTACGGAATTTTGAAACTTCACCTGCGCCACCTTCAACATCTTGAATTGCCCAAAGAGAAAGCGGCTCGCCAACGAAGGGCTGCTAAACACTCTGAAGCGAACGGTAACCCTCTAGAATCGAGTGGGGCGTGTTACAGTCAAGTACGCCCCTGTTTCATTTTCCTTTCACTCTTCACTTGTATTACTCACGAGCCATGATGCCGCCGCTAGACTTATCTTCTTTTTCACTTACCCATTGTATTACATCACGATCACTATCAAGCTGTCGCTAGATGATCTATTCTTGCTATTGTTCTTATCTCTGACTCGTTCTTATCTCTGACTCATTCTGACTTGACTATACCTGCCCTAAGGTCGTTCTCGTTTACTATATAAACCGACTGTCCTATGTAGTTATTTACTTTAATCTTACTAGGTTTTACCTGGAACTTGCTTTTGCTTAAGACCCCCAATCTTAAGTCATCTGAACCTGATTCAAGTCGAGGACACTCTCCTTGTCTTGTCTTATTGAACCATTGAACTTTGGTATATGCCAAAGCCTTGAACCGACCTTGGCCGATTACTCTTATTGAGTAGCCATACATCAGAACTATCCTAGTTCGTAACAAAAGATTAAAGTCTTCCCGGATCCACCCGCATTGCTATCACGCATTATATTGAAACACCAGAACGACAAACCCTGGTCATCACGAAAGATAGAACTCCAGGTTCATCAGAAGCTGAGACAAGCTGACGACATTAACACCATTACTTGGCGCATTGAACCTAGGTGCCGTACCACCCATACCACCTTTGAATCCCCAATGTCTTCTACCAGACCTGTTGAAATCAAGATCGGAACCCTCCCCATCTTTGATGGTGATAGGGATAAATCCAATGGATTCCTCATGTCGTGTAAATCTTACCTTGACATCAACGAAAGATCTATGTAGACGATAAGCAGAAATTATTTTTGTCACTCCTTCATGAACAAAGGAAACACCCGATACTGGAAAGAGGACTTCCTCTCCCATGCACAAGATCCCATGCACCAGAAAACCGACGGAACCATTATAGGATATGGAACCTGGGTTGAATTCCTTGCCGACTTCACAAAGCGTTTAATCGCTTGACCCCACAGGAACCGCTTTAGCCAAGCTTTGTAACCTGAAACAAGGAGCTGAGCTTCAGGATTATATTTCAGAATTCGTGATGCTCGCACAATGCTCAGGAATTCGCGACGACGTCTCAAAGAAGCAATTCTTCTTAGATGGACTGCATCCAGGATTGACTGCCCGCCTCTTCGGCACGGGCGATGTCTCCGACGACTTCTAAGTGGTTATGTCCACTTGCATCCAACTCGATAACTCCCATCTCCAGCTGAACGCTATTAGAGCACGCAACCAACCCCAGAAGAAGAAAAACTTCGGATCTAGCCAGTACACACCTTCCAGAGACCCCAACGCTATGGTAGTCGATTGACTCACTGAAGAAGAACGCACGGAACACTTCCGAACTGGAAAGTGTTTCACCTGCCACATGGTTGGACACCTTTCCAAAGCATGCCCTCAGAAGAAGAAAAATGGAAAGACCCCGGTCCATCGCAAGGAAGTCGAAAGCAGCGATGACAAAGAAGAAGAAGCAGAAGTCCGCCATCTTAACGAGGATTTTTGATGTGGAAGACTGGATGAACGTCAGTATCTTCCAATGTACCCATTAGACTTGTATGAAAAGTTGGTGAACGAAAGGAACTTCGAGTTCCACTTTCTCTTATTTGAAAACTCATCTGAAAACTGTTGAAACAACCGCAGTCGTTGACTCCGGAGCAGCCGGAACATTCATTTCTGAAGACTTCGTGAAAAAGCACAAAATCCGAACCCATGCACTCAGTAAACCCTTCAAAGTTACCACGGCTGACGGGAGCTATTCCAAAAGTGGAGCCATTCGTCGTTACTGCATTCTCACAATCAAAATCGACAAATGAACCATGATTGGGAAATTCAACATCACTCGTTTAGGACGAAGAGATCAGATCCTCTCGGTATCCCTTGGTTGAAAGCTATGAACCCGGCCATTGACTGGACTGCCGAAACTCTTATCCTCTTGTGAACGACAAAGAGCAGTCAAGTCGAAGAAGAAGTTGACAAAGAAAGGAAAGAAAGGCGCTCTTCCTCTTCTATTTCAATGCGAACCCATTGATCGAACGTGGAAGAACTCCAAGATATGCAAAGCATCCCAGCCAATGAAGTACCTGCTGTACCGGTTAATCCTAGGTACCCTAGTGCATACATTGAAGAAGTCATCGATGAGGAAGCCCCACCTCCATTCCCGATCTACTCCCCATCCCAGATAATGATGATGAAACCTTTGATACAAAAGAGGACGTCTGGATGCAAGAGAACTTTGCCGCACCAGTGCGAGAAGTCTCTCTATACGACCTCGATAACGATGAATTTTTAGTGGAATATTCCTCTGATGCTTCTGAACTTCAGGTTATCACGAACATTTCTATGGATACTCCTCTTACCTCTGATGGAACCAGTCGTCTGGAACAGAAACCTACGGTCACACCCCTACCACGGTCTAACGCATACACGAAAGTTAGTAACAAAGCCCAACAGTTCGCTCTGAGCCCTTCAGTGACAAATCCCGTATTATACGGGTCACCCGACCTACATAATATCCCGTGTAATACGGGCCAGCGGATTATGGGCCGATGTTATGTATATTCCCGATGGAGACGGGTGGGCCCATCTATGCTGATGTTATATATATCATCGACGATAGCGGATGGGCCGGGAGAATAGTATTATGGAGATGGGTGGGCCCATGTGGGTAATATGTAGAGTAGGATTGACATATATTATAGACCTGAGGAGAGATATATAGCAAATAGTATTATATAGACGGGTGGGCCGACGTATTAGTATTATTTTGTAGACGGATGGGCTGAGGCAGCGGTGAAATGTTTATTAGATAGACGGGTGGGCCGATGTAGAAAAATATTAGATAGACAGGTCGGCCGAGGGTGAGGTGAATTATATATTAGCTAGACGGGTGGGCCGACGTGGGATCATATTAGATAGACGGGTGGGCCGACGTGGGATCATATTAGATAGACGGGTGGGCCGACGTGGGGTCATATTAGATAGACGGGTGGGCCCAGCTACATATCATATAGACAGATAGGCCGAGGTATTGGTATGCTATATCCACGAAAGCGCGGAAAGAGAACCAGAGAGCTGCCTCGTTTCGACTCAGACTCAGTGGCGAGTGATACTGATAATGATCACAGTCACGTTTCGCCACGATGCTTGTCACCAAGGCACTCGGCCCAATACCTACCATCAACCACCGAAACAAGATACAAGAAAGCATCAATACACCATGTCTGACATTCACCGAGTACCGAGTACTAAAACCCGAAACCCAAAAGCTGAAACGCGAAACGCGAGCCCCGAACCCCCAGACTCGAGAGACTTGAAACTCAAAATTCAAAACTCAACTGGAAACTCGTAGATTTTTACGAGTTTCCAGTGTGGAGTGAAGAAAATTCAAATTTAAGATGATATACATTCGTGTCATCTCGAAATACCGAGTACCGAGACCCGAGACCCTAGAACCGAGATCGACATTCGAGTTTCATGTGGAATCTTTCGTCTCACGTGCCGAGTGCCGAGTACCAAGTGCCAAGTGCCGACTCGAATGTCGAGTACCGACTACCAAGACCCGGCACTCGGCACTTGAGACGAAAGATTCCACACGAAACTCGAATATCGAGTACCGACTACTGAGACCCGGCACTCGGCACTTGAGACGAAAGATTCAACACAACACTCGAATGTCGAGTACCAAGACCGGCACTCGGCACTCGGTACTCAATATTCGAGTTTCGTGTGGAATCTTTCATCTCAAATGCCGAGTGCCAAGTGCCGGGTCTCGGTAGTCGGTACTCGATATTCGAGTTTCGTGTGGAATCTTTCGTCTCAAGTGCCGAGTGCCGAGTACCGAGTGCAGAGTGCCGGGTCTCGGTAGTCGGTACTCAACATTTGAGTTTCGTGTGGAATCTTTCGTCTCAAGTGCGAGTGCCGAGTGCCGGGTCTCGGGGTTCAGGTCTCAGTACTCGAGACGAAACTCAAATGTCGAGTACTGAGTACCGAGACCGGAACTCGGCACTCGGTACTCAGCACTCGGCACTCAAGACGAAAGATTCAACACTCGAATGTCGAGTACCGAGACCCGAACCCGAGACCAGCACTCGGAACTCAGTGACTCAATCAAAGGACTGGCAGAGGTTACATTCATTCAAAACTTGTATATACATCTACCACTATGCAATTATGTAGCCATGTCAACCTCCCCAGAAGACTCTTCAACCTTCACCTCCACCTCAACATCCATGTTGCTGGAAGAGTCATATTCTGGGACAAGGTTGCTTGGATCCTCTGGGTGAAAGACTTGGTTGTAGTCGAACAGGAGACCCTCAATGGCAGAGGCATCCGGGAATGTCGGGGCTGCGGGTGTGGTAGCCATAGTTTCCATACTGAGATCAATCAGAGGAGGGAGCGCGGATTCGGCGGTGACATGGTGCGGGGGCCAGATTGATCAAGCAACAAGGATGTTGCAGGGGCAGGAGTGTCTGGAAGTGGGAATGAGGGGTGCCGGTCGATGATTTCGCGCCTAAGGCCTTCATGGAGGCGTTGCAGGGTATCAATCTTACCATCCTGCTCTCCACACGAGCCTCGAGAAGAGCGATTCGAGCTGTGCCATCTCGAATCGCAATGGACATGGCATGGAGATCTGGCATGGGCAACCCGAGCACTGCAGCAGGGACTGCCAGGCCGCGTGTTGCAGCAGGGACTGCCGACCTGGAAGACGGAAGTGCTGCAAGGGAAACTTAAGGTCAGACGGTGAAGAATGAAACACTCGGGTGACTTACAAGCTGGTGCAGGTGCAGGTGCAGGTGCCTTGAGGCAGTGATGGTTTGCTGCGACCACGCGTCTGGGTCTTGGGAGTGGTCACAGCAGTGACACTGGAAGTTCCGGCCGGTCCACGAGACTGACTGCGAGTTCGGGCCCTGGACTTGGAGGCAGGGGACGCTTTGGAGGGGGCGGGAGTTTGGGACGCGGGGGGAGCCTTGGAGGGAGTCTTGGACAAAGCCCTGGATGGTGTTCAGGACCTCGCCTTCCGGGTAGTAGAGGAAGCACGAATGCGAGGAGGCGGGGATCCCATAGTTGCAGGGTGCACTTGATCTTCTTTGTCGTGCAGTAGATGCAGGACATACATGGAGCCCTGGTCCTCTTGTCCAACCGAGTTGCGCAAGGCCAGTTTTGCTGTGGCAGCATAGCATGGGTTGTCCTGTTGGTTGTATTAGTGTATGGACCCCTTGTGACAATTGTGGAGAGCTGGGGAAGGACGATCTCTGGCACTCCACCCGAAAGTGGCTACACAAAAATGAGAGACAAAAAACAAATGAACAAGACGACATACCTGCACCGATGCATCGGCTGCAATACCCGGTATGACTATACATTCCTTATCATCGGGGATCCCCATGCATGCTAACTTCACCCTTGAAGATCAATCACATCCGGGTCAAGCTGAGGATGCCAGCTGTCTCATTGATCCAGACTTGTACCTCGGGCCTGAGGATGATGTCATTGAGGTTGATGAGTTGCTGGATTCTGCCAATCCTCCCACTTTTGCTCCGGCCACCTCAGAGGTGTCTATTTCATGTGGGTCATTCATTCCAGACCATTATTGATCCTTATCCTATCTCCCAAGCTGACAGATCATCTACTGAACCTCGTGCAGACCAGCCGGAGCTTGATATCGAGGATGTACGTTTGATGGTCCGGGAGCTCCATCATTTCGGACAATACCAACACCCAGCATGTGAGTATCTCAAAGGAGAGCATTTATATTTTTGCTAATCTTTCTGGAAGACCGATCCCTCCAAGATCGACTACTTGATTACAAACACCATATTGGAGGTCTTCCTGACCCTTCATCCAACAACTAATCGAGGCCGAGCGACCATTCCAAAACTGCTTGGGCAGAAACATCCGACAAGCTGAAAAAAGCTGATGCAGACCTGCAGAGGTTGCAAAGAGTTGAACAGATGAGCATTGAAATGCTCAAGGTAGTAGATTCCATGATTGAACACTTTGAAGAACAAATGACCATGTAAATTACTGTATTGCAACCTCTGAAGTTTCATTGACATGCCCACATCATGTACACTACCAAATTGTTCAATACATGTCCCCGGGTGTCAACGGGACTGGATACACAATGGTCGGGAGTCGATAATCGGGACTCAACACTTGGCATCAACATTCGGGACTTGATTTTCGATGTTCGGGACTCGCCGCTCGATAGTCGGGACTCGGTGTTTAATGAATCTCGGGCTTGGGTTTTGGGACTCGAGGTTTGATAGTCGGCATTCGATGGCCGGGACTCGATGCTTGCGACTCGATGGCCGGGACTCAATAATCGATGTTAGACGTTAGGATTACCATACTCGATATTCAGTAGTCGGGACTCGGCATATAATATTAGGTCAGATATATGATAGTTCCACATTGACATTTAAATACAAGCAGGTAAAGGCAGGCAGTTATGATCAGTCCATTACTTCTTTCCCCTTGCTCTCGTCACTCGAGGCCTTGTGTCAATGGCTGTTGTGTTGACTTACTCCGGGTTGTCCTCGCCGATGGCTCAATCACCGCTTTCTTTCCCTGATGTTCTTTGGCACGGCGACCTATTGACTCTTTCGGTTGCACCATCCTCCTGAACATGTCCAGTGACTTGCTCAGTCAGTCCAGTCAGGAGGTCGCCCATTCGTGATGTCAGCAGCACACCAGTCTTCCCTGCATTGACTGGGCGAGGCGTTGGAATTGCCCGTGGGACAGCTGTCCCTTCATGTGCTGTCGAAGGACCAGGCTCCTTCTGGGTCTCTTTTGCGGGATCTACCTTCCTCTGTGTCATCATCAGCATCATCCTCCATGTGATGAGTGTCGCCCTCGGGATTGCTCTCTGGATCACTCTCTGACTTTACGAGTCCGATGAGAAGGCGAATTCCCAGATACAACCGAGGCTACCATGTCCCCATCTCTGTTCTTCCATGCTTTGAACAGGAATGTGGACCTTCGCCTTTCTCCTGCCGAGCATACCAGAAATTCAGTAAGGCGGTCGTGTCCCAATGTTGCAACTTCGAAGGCTCCTTCAAGTCCACATCCGCCGGAACATACTTTCTTGCCACAAAGTCATCCTGACTTTGTACGATGGCGCTCCATGGCACAACTGCCTTCTCAATCCCGGAACAGATACCTGCATAAATGCATTCAACAAATGTTCGGGTGTTGCGACGATGGACTCACGATAGTGCGATGTGAGAAATGCTCTGACGATGGTTTTTTCTCCTCGAGTTTAGTTTCGGTGATGTCGGGAAGCACCGGCATCCCATCCCCGTCGATTTCGAGTTCGAAAGCAGGCTTCTTGATTCTCTTTCGACCTCCCTTCACCTGTCGCCCGCCATCTCGTGCCCCGGCACCTATCATGATGAAGTTCAACAAATTAATTCCAGTAGCCGGTGATCAAGCACTCACCGAATTGTTCCTGCGCGTACTCCTGCCAAACTGGCTCGATGTCCTCCCAATCCTTCGTCTTCATGAAACTTTCCCCATCTCCTAATGCCTCATTATCATCGTGCCTGCATGAAATGTATTGAGATTGAAGATCTCCGAAGATCTTCGATGACCAAATTGACTTACATCCCGAACAGAACCTCTCCCTGTTCATTCTTCCACGCCGACATCACAAACACTCTCATCCCGCATTGCCTCCACATCTCCTTCGAAAAGTGCTCCATATACGCCGGTCCCTTCTTACGAGCCACTTGTGCTTGTATCTCGGCAGGAGGAAAGTTGTTGGACCATTCTTCGGCCGTGTCTTTCGCCTTCTCCAACTCGTCGTCGGACAATTCAGCCATGACTCTTTTTACAGCCGCCTGATAATGCTTGAACATATCGGGACCTCCTGGCTTTGCCCCGGACTCGTCCTCAATCCTCTTCAGCACCTCCTCCCGTTTCTGCTGGTAGATCACCTGCCTAGGAGTCCATTTCCTCCCATACTTTATCATGTCCTTCCTTCCTTCTTTTTCTTGTTGTTGAACAACCATGTCTTGTACATCTGAGAGTTCATGGAAGAATAAGATGTTAAAATTTTAGTTTTGAATGAAGCATGGATGAATCACCTGCTTCCTCTTCTTCCATTGTGCTTGATCGACCTTGGGAGCAAATAGCCTGGCAGCCCTAGCTATGGCAGTGAAAACGGCCCTCTTCTCATTCCTTTTCGCCGAAGTCCACTCAGGAAGGTAGTTCTTCAACTGCGAAATTTCATTATCCGTGAGCTTCTGTGTCTGTGGTTGACGCGCCCTATGCCTTCCAGAAGTGGAAGTCAACTGAGTGGAATGACCTGATCTTGCCATGTGAATGAGATTGCAGAAAGGGCTGAGGATGAGCAAGGTGGAAGTAATAATGGTGACAAGTTCAACTTTGAGCAATGCCTAACAGTTGGTTAATCGACCCATATTGGACGCAATTCCATTGTTGGAAATGAATTTGTAATGACGCATCCAGACTGCATAACATCACATTGCAATAACAATTTATTCACATTCCTGAGCTGATGCTTGCTTGCAGCCTTAGAAAATAACATGAAGATAGGTAGATGCACCCCACTGCAAAAATCCCACAGGGTTGAAGCAAGGGGCAGCAGAGGTAGGAAAACTTGGGTCAAGGTCCCACTTGCAAGCACAAAAAGACGTGCCTACAGGTCCATGCCTAGCTCTCCCCCAGAATCACCAACAATTCGGCCTGTTGAGGCACCACCTCTTTGGGAAGACATTCCTGGCAACTTACGAGCAAGACCAAGGCTCATTTGAGCCTTTGCAACTCCCAAAAACCATGGCAAGTTCATGTAAAATGTTGCATTGCAATTCAAATGATAGCTAAGTATAACAAATGCAGAGTCAGAATGACTACCTCAGGCAATGGCTGCCAAGGCAGGAATCATATCTGCATCACCTCCTCGATCGAGAAGCTCCACTAGAAGATAGGGAGATGGTCATCTGCGACCCAGGATGGGGTCTACAATGTCAAGATTGTCTTGGGGAGCCACTCTATTGCACTGGCCGTTGCAGAAGTCAACATCTTTGCAATCCCTTCCACTGGATCAGTCAATGGAACGGTCAATTCTTCGAGCAAGTTGTCTCGCTCACGTCGGACTCATCATACACCTCGGTCATGAGGGCAAACAATGTCCCGTACTTGCAGATAGGTGGGATTTCTTCGAAGAAGACGAACCTGGAAGACCAGCTTGAGCCTGAAGATCTACCATCTGTGTCGGGACCCGAGTTCCAGCCAAAGGAAAACACCATGGTCATCATTGACAAGTCCAGAGTTCATCGCCTCCGGGTTCAATGCTGTGAGTGTCCAAATGCCATGAGTCCAGACCTTCAAATGTTTCGACATGGATTTTTCCCCGCTTCATTTAACAAGCCGAAGACTTTGTTCACCTTCAGGGTTCTCGATGATTTTCTATTGGACAACCTTGAATGTGGGACCTCGGCGATGAACTATTACAGCAAGCTCCGGCGAATGACCTCGAGCATGTTTCCACACCTTGTACCGGTAATGCTATATCTCTCATCTCAAGGACAATATTTTGACAAAGAATGTGGCAAGGACCGATATCGAGAGCTCATGAGAGTCGCCCGACAGTGGAGGCAGTTGAAGACGATGAAATGGCATGGCTTTGGCCATTGTTCCGACAGCCCGAATGCAGGAGATCTCGCATTATTTTGCCCGGCATGTCCTCAGCCTGGGATTAATGTGTCCTTGTCAGGGGATGAATCACTTGATGAGTGAGTCTTCCTCGATACCGAAGTCACCCGGCGATAATAACAACTCCAAGGTGGAAATACACCCGGTCATTTGTTATGGACGGAAATTTCAAAGCCGAACACCTGCATCCCATGAAGCCATTTGATGAAGTTTGGCTGTCGGATGGGTTGGGATTCATGGTGGGAAAGGACAGGTAAAAACGCATCTTGCAGAGGCTGCCGACACTTTAGAAAAATCAAGCTGCAACAATCACCGGGCAGTAAATCAAGCAAATGCGGCTCGGCACAAGCTGGAATCCACGGGCATCGGGGGAGTAGCCTGTGCTCGACACGGTTGCTTTGTTCCTCACTCGATGGTAGATTTTCAGAAAGGCGAAAGGCAAGCCGACCCAGCCATTCGACATTCACGAGTTAACCATGCATCATTCGCAGACAAATGAACATGGACTATGCCCTTTGTGAGGCTGCCCGGCACAACATGGAAGGCATCACCAGGGCGGTCACCTTCTATGATATCAACTGTCAATACAACAAGCACTTTCGGGTTCGGGTGGATCGAAGCCGATTTCTCGAAATGGTTCCGGAATTGACCATCATTCCCGGAATCGGGTTGTGGCACATCCACGGACATCAGGACAGCTGCTATGTCCGTTATGCATCGAATTTTATCGAAGGCATCGGTCGGATCGATGGAGAGATCATGGAGACCCTATGGTCACGTCTCAACCTGATTTCCCCTGCTGCTCGGGGAATGTCATCCCCGCATCGAAAGGAATGTCTTCCTGGGAATTGGCCGGGTCGACCCATGTCGGAGTTTGAAATGTTTTATCAATCAACCAGTGGCTCATATCTTCACTTCCGAACCAACTGCCATTGTCATTGTCATTTCCAGCTTCAAATCCTGCATTCACCATGTCTGTATTGCATACTCCTCCCACATCCCCTTCTGATTCTCAGACTTCCGGCAATGAGTTCCGACCCCTCACACTCACTCAGGCAGATATTGCAGCTACAATGTCAATGGCT
This sequence comes from Suillus subluteus, assembly GCA_016647755.1. Taxonomy (NCBI): domain Eukaryota; kingdom Fungi; phylum Basidiomycota; class Agaricomycetes; order Boletales; family Suillaceae; genus Suillus; species Suillus subluteus. Next base: position 11,618 of record JABBWI010000360.1, read on the forward strand.
GCATCTCGCATCCGAGCGTCCATCTCTCAATATCAGATGGAGGCTGCCCACACCGAGGAGCCTTCTGCTGCTCGGATCATGCACTTTAAAGCCGGGCTGCAATGGGAGATAGCTGTAAGAGAGTGATGACTGTGGTGGTAAATGCTGACATTTCCAACAGACTTTTGTGACTCCCATCCTGCAGTACTCAGCTGCAAGGAACATCATTTTCATTGTTCCGAGCCCGGTTGCTCATATTCTTCAGTTGATTCCCGAGCTCACCTGGAACATGGTTCCGGACCACATCTTTTCATCCCACCTATGCCAGTTTCAAGATGTTGCAGATCTGGGGGATCCCTCCCGCATTGTATCCACCTATGGTGCTCAATGGTGGACCGGACCAACTGCCATCCTGAACGAATTATGGCCATGGGATCAGGTATTCGCTAATTGTGTCTGTCACTACCAGCATTGGCTAGTAAGACTTTACAGAATTTCCTTGAGTGATGACTAATCCTTTCTAGTCTGGCGTTGAGGACGAACGTCTTGTTGTTCCCGAGCAGGTGGATGAAAGCTCGGTTGCAACACTGAAGGCACTGAAGTGGATGAGGGAACACCTCCTGACAGTGATTGAGGATCAACAAGCTGGGATCCGTGAAAAGATGGCAGAGATTCAGATGTACACCGCCGTCCTAACCAAATTGAAACCAAGGGGACCAGAGTAGTTCTAATGCTTCAGTTCACAATGTTGAAGTCTAAATTCTGTACATGATGCAATCAGCACTGAAAATTACATAATGACTTTCAAATACCTGACCTATTGCTATATGCAGAGTCCTGCATACCAAATATCGAGTCCCCAACATAGAGTCCCAAATTTCGAGGCCCAAATATCGAGACCCAAAGTTGTCTCCACTATCAACCATCAAGTCCTGACTACCGAGTCTTGAAACCCGAGTCCCGACAATCGAGTCCAGAAACCCGAACCCCAACCATTGAGTCCCGACAATCGAGTCTCGATTCCCGAATATTGACACCCGAACAGTACTGAGTCCCGAGTAGCATGGAGTCCCGAGCACCGAGTGCCGACACCCAACACCCAACACCCATGAGCACCGAGCACTGAGCACCGACTGCTGACTACCGAGCACCAAGCACCGACTACCGACTACCGACTACCGACTACCGAGCACCGAGTCCCGAGTCCCGAGTCCCGAGTATCGAGTCCCGAGTATCGAGTCCTGACACCCGACACCCGGAATTCAGCACTCAGGCACTCGAGACTAATGATTGGAAACAACAAAACAAAATTCGAAACTCAAAAGTACTGACTACCAAATACCGAGCACCAAGCACCAACTGCCGACTACTGAGCACCGAGCACCGAGCACCGACTACCGACTACCGAGCACCGAGTCCCGAGTCCCGAATATCGAGTCCCAACACCCGGAATTCGGCACTCAGCACTTGAGACTAATGATTGGAAACAACAACAAAATTCGAAACTCGAAAGTACTGACTACCGAATACCGACTACCGAGCACCGAGCACCGACTACCGAGCACCGAGTCCCAAGTCCCGAATATCGAGTCCCAAAACCCAAAACCCGGAGACCCGAAACCCGTATCTCGAGGATAGAGTGCCTGATATCTAGTATCATGTATTTGAAGGTGGGTACTAACATGGGTCACTACCTTTTCTACTTCTTCCAATCCAACCTTGCCCATCCACATGACGGAATCCCAGCATAAATATGAACAGCATCCCTCATATACCATGCCCAGGCAATCCGATCCCCTTCCACTGCATGAACCCCATGTCTGACAATTCTTCCCGAAAATGCAATCATGCACCCCGGATCGTATATGAACTCCAGCTGAAGGCTTGGCATACTCATCCGAGCATTAGAATAATTCCCAACGCTAGTGAGAATATCGAAGCATTCGGGAATCAATGAGTGGTCTCGGTGATTCGGGGTTTCCCGATTGCATATGATGGTGAGGCTGTTAAACACCGTTGCCCAGTACTGGAGAGTCTCTGACATCTTCGGCAGTTCCTTGCTTCGTGCCTTTTCTCTGAGGCTCGCAAAGGCTTGCAACCCTGCCCAGTACTGCTCAGGATGCATCACCCTGAGTGCCGCTGTGGCAATGGCTGCTGGCCTCGCAATGGCTTTCAGGATGTTCTCGGCGGATGGTCCCTTCAACGATGCAGATACCTCCGGATCGGACTGATTCTATGGGATTGGTGAGTTTCACTACCGAGATTGCCATCTCATCAGATCCTACCTCGTGCCCCTGTTGAAACCACGCCGGAGATAAATTAACGCATCCGGGAGTTAGAACATCATTTTCTGAGCTTGGTGTGAACCACTGTTGATTAGTACGCCAAATCCCATCGAGCTTGATGCTTTTTTCGAGCATGGGAGCTAGCAAATCAGAGGCCACCCAAATTTCCTTCTGTGCGTACCATTTGATGTTCAATATCCATCCAGTAACAATATATATAACACACCTGGGTGGCATCAGTCAAGGCGTCTGGGAGGTACCATGCGATGATGACACCGGATGCATCACGAATTGTCGCGGGTATGTCGATCAACTTTGTGCCCTCATGGCCGGGAGGACACCTCTCGAGCAACTTTGCCTCTCTCTCTTCATTATGCCCCGTGTCCTTCGGGGAGATCAATTGGCATCCGAACTGTGTTGAAGCAATTTGACTGATAAAATGAAATTTCCGAACCTGCAGTAAGACTCACTGGGATTTTTATATGCCTTTATGAGCTGATGAACCAATTGATCACAAGCCATCACCAGATCAGTGTCTAGTTTTGGAGAAGGTATAACTGGGTCTCCTCCTGTCTTCTCTGCATTGAATTTCTGTTCCATGTAATCACATGCCACATGAGTGACAGTCAGGGCCCAAGTGCGCCAGAGGGTTATTTCATCATCGGAAGTGGAAGAAACATCCATGATTGAATTGATCTTGTGAGATCAGAAGCTGAATCCTGAATGTCCGCACTTTGGTGTTAAAGGGGGTGGAGATAGAGAGGATCAGATAAGGGAGCCTTGGATGATCTTAGCTTTCAAAGATCTATTATCTATTATCATCTATTGCTCAATGAAATACCAGATGATTGGAGGTCTGTTGGATGTCAGATATTCGTTTGTCGAGACCCAGGCCTCGGATCTCGGTACACCTCTCTCAATTTTCGATACCCGGGACTCCATAGTCGGAACTCGAGTCTCGAATCTCAGGTGTCGGGTGTCGGGTGTCGGGTGTCGGGACTCAATTCGGGACTCGTTGGTTGGGACTTGATACTCAATTGTCGGGATTCAATGGTCGGGCATTGGGTTTCAGGACTCAAATCTCGGGCTTAGGGACTCGGGTTTCAAGACTCGGTAGTCGGGACTCGATGGTCGATTTTCGGGATTCGATAGTCGGGGCTCGGATATCGGTACGCTTCACTCGATTTTCGGTAGTCGGAACTTGGCATTTGGCATTTGGTAGGCTTGGATGATGTTGGCTTTCAAAGATCTATTATCATCCATTGCTTGGAAGTGTGCTGGACATCACATATTCGTTTCTCGAGACCCAGGTCTCGGAACTCGGTACCCTTCGCTCGAGTTTCCACTTCACCCCTTTGCAAAGCTCCGTGCCATACCACATCATTAGATGACTTTGAATTATTACCTCCTTTGATTTGGATGATATACAACTAGCTGAGCTCCATGTCTACAATTATCATTCTCCTGGGCCCACCCGTCCATATTATATACCCCCACATCGGCCTACCCGTCTATGCAATATATGTCTACTGTCAGGCCCACCCGTATATAATAAATCTTTCACCACTCCCTTGGCCCACCCGTCTACAACATAATACCAATATGTTGGCCCACCCGTCTACAAAATAATATTAATTTGTCGGCCCACCTGTCTAATATGATATATATCTGGGCCCACCTGTCTGTGATAACAAGCACCCTTGATATACCTGGCTATTTGATACATATCTACCTTGGTACACCCACCTACATAATATCCAACTACCTCAGCCGATCTGTCTATTGAAAATTCACGTCCATCGGCCCACCCATCTACTTCACATATTCCCCACCTGGGCCCACCTGTCTCCATCGGGAATAATAACACTCCCGGCCCATCCGTCACAGTCGAGGACATATCTACCATCGACCCATGGTCCGCTGGCCCGTATCATATGGTATATTATGCATGTCCGTTCACCCGTATAATACAGAGATATGTTACTGCAATATGTGCAAGAGTGGAAAGTGGGAAGTTATCATTACTAGATGCAAGATGGGCTCCTTTTATACCTTTTTGGGGCCCCCCTTACTAAGCATGACTCATCACAGCATTAGTAAGTCACTGGCTTACTAACCATGCCATTTGGCAGTGCTGAATCAGCTGCTTATCAATCTAATATACATAAATAGTAAATACTATTACAAAGCATGATAAATCATGACAAAGCATAACAAAGCATGACAAAGCCTGACAAATCATGACAAATCCTTACAAATCAGCATATTGCCAGTCACATGACATGCTTACATATCTGATGGCTCACTGAAGGATCTGTGGGTGAAAGAAATGGAAACAGACAGAAACAAATGGAAACTGCATGACTAATCATGAAGGATCCTTACAAATCAGCATATTGCCAGTCACATGACACACTAAGTAACATATTTGTGGCTCACTGAGTAAATTGATGGCTGAATAAGCCTTAGAAAATGAAGGAGAAAGAAACTGATGGAAACTAACAAACTGAAACTATAAGTACAAGTAAATCTGTCATAAATGAAACCAAGCCTGTAATACAATGAAGTATACCTTAGTATACTCTCCTGTGAATACTTCCTGTCTACGTATGTCATGGTATGGTTCCCATACCATGCATGACAACGCCTCTACCATTCTCACTACTTATAAGAAAACTCATCGATTATAAGGTCCTCCATTCAAAACCATGTCTATGTCCCCTCCACTCCAAACTCTTCAAACCTGTCTTCTGCAAATCCGAGCACTCACTAACACTATGAGTGCCACTGCTGAAACTCTCTCTTCCCCAACATTATTGACTGCTACCCTAACCAACAAATCTGTTACTTCCAACTACTTTGATGTCCTTGATGACATTGAAACCAATACCCTATTCGAATCTGCCCTCCTCTCCTCACAATATGCTATTGAAATAGGCCCTCTTCTCACTGAAAGAGGAGCCCTTTCTAGTGCTCTTCTTATCAATATTATTCGTGCTGCCGAACTTGTTGAATGGACTTCGGACCTCCTCAATGACTCCTGTCTCCAAACCATATTCCGTCACCTTCACATACATATTTGTAATACTGCAGTGGACCTTATGCCTGCTTCTACTAAGGAGATTATTAGAGAGGCTATCCATATTGTCACCGAACGAATTGCAACAAACCCCATCGCCAGACCCCCTCCCCCCATGTCACAGTTCCCATTCCACCTCCAGTCAAGATACCAATTCCCGTTGAGCATATGCCTAGCGTTTTCATTCCTCCTTCTGTACCTATCGTACCAGCTGCTACTGCACCTGCCCTGGCGGCAGCTACTATCTGCAGATACCCCACTCACCGATGATCTCCCAAAATTAAACGAGAGATCTCCATCTCCCCCACCTCCCATAACCAAACCCTATGCTCCAAAACCCCATCCCTGCCACCACAATCTTCCTCCATCACTGTTGTGAAAACTGAAAATTGCGACAACTTCATTTGTCGTAACTGTGGCCTCGTTGGCCATCGTCACAAGAACTGTCCTACATACCATTGTCGCGTATGCCGCAACCTTGCACCAGGACATCTATCAGTCTTTTGTAAAGACCTTCATGGGGAACCAGTAATCCCTTTGGTCTGGATGGACGCGGGCTTCTATGAAGTGCTTTCACAGTGGGAAGTTGATAAAGACGCCGCTTTAGAGCAAATCTCTGTCAAGGAAGATGAGAGGCTCTTCTCCCAATGTGCAGGAGATTGTGACAACTATGATGCTTACCAGAACCTAGAATGTTGAAATCAGTGACTTCAATGATAAAAACAGGGTAATGTTATGGTTTGAGTATGCCCCTATTCATTTTCTCTTCCTTACTTGTATTACATCATGAGCTGCATGATGCCACCATTAGACTTATCTCTTTCTCATCTTTGACTCATTGTATTACATCACGATTGCTATCAAGCTGTCGCTAGATGATCTATTCTTGTTATCTTTGACTCATCGCTTATTTTTGACTCATCACTTATCTTTGACTCATTGCTTATCTCTGACTCATTCTGACTTGTTCGTACCTGCCCTAAAGCAGCTATTGTTCCCTATATAAACTTGCTCTGTACTATGTAGTTCTTTACTTTAATCTTACTAGGTTTTACCTGGAACTGCTTTCACTTAAGACCTCCAATCTTAAGTTGTCTGAACTTGATTCAAGTCGAGGACACTCTCCTTGATTTGTCTTATGAACTTCTACATACATAGGAGTCTTTGAACCGACCTTTGCTGACATCACTTATCGTGTTGCTATACGTCAGAACTATCCTAGTTTGTAACGAGTTCTGGATGCAAGACTGTCAGTTATTTCTTCTGTTTCTTCTTGGCGGGATGTGCACCGAGGGGCAGCACCACACCTTTGTCAGCTTGACTTTTTGTTTTCTATCATGCAGCAGTCTTAGTAGTGGTCACTGGTGGCGAGAACAAAGGGAATGTTTACTTTATTGAACCAAATAGTTTTCAGTGGAAGCCCCAAAGGGGTGACCCAGCCCTGATAGCAGCCCAAACCTGTGCAAGAGAGAGCCAAGGTGAGCAGTGATTCTCATGGTACTAGGAGTGAAAGCAATGCAGTGAAGTGAACCTCAGATCTCAAATTGTAGGAGCTGCAGAGTGATGCTTCAAGGCAGTGAAGAAAGTGACATTGGAAAGAACAGGTAGCAGCTTGCAGGTGTTCATGTGAGCAGTGTTGCAGGAATCTGTATGAGCAAAAATATAGGCATCCACATGGGCAGAAGTACCTGAGGCATCCACATAAGTAAAAAAATGTGGGCATCAACATGAGTGAAGGTGAGAGCAATGGGAGGGATGAAGGTAAAAAAAACAATATGCAGGGCAGCCCACTCCACATCAAGGTGAGTGAGCAGATAGTTCCCTCCCATTATCAGGTTCCCTGCCCAGATGGGCTAGAAACCCAACAAGAGTTTGCAACAGCAAACTCCCTGTGTGAGTAAACTTGAGAAGACAGTGCAGAAGCATTTTTGGATGCCCTCTACTCATGACCAGCTTCCCCACTGGACTTACCTTCATTGCATGCAGATGCATGCAAGAATCTAGGCCCTTAGAGCCCACTAACCCTACACTCATACATCGTCTCAGGGTATAATACCAAAATTCAAAGCAGCATAGTCACAAGATAGCAGACTCCATCTGAAATAAACATTAGAAGGTATCAACACATGCATATACTCACCTTTCAGATGAATTTGCTGAGTTCCAAATTCCAACCTATCAACAGTGTAGCAGAGAAGCAAGGGCTCAAGATGAATATGTAAGAACTTACTTTTGTTTCTCATCATTGGACTTTGATGAACATTGTTTCTTCTGCTTAGTAGAACACTTGCAAGTGGGTTGAGAGTCTTCGGGAATGCTTCCGATGCACCATGATGGTTGAAGGTAAAGGAAGGTACAGGGTTAAGGGGAAGATTGGGGCATGTTGTTTGGGGTAAGTCATGTGATTATCATAGGACTTGTATGCAATTCAAACTCTGACTGGTGTAATCAACATTGTAATTATGTAAATAGACTCTACTCATATTATACTAACACATTTGACCTAGGCTGGCTTCAGCAAAGAGAGATATGTTGGTGCAGGCTGTGTGGCGTGCAATGCCCCTCCATCTTCTTCAACATAACACCTGTCTTCAAGTCCCAAAGGTAATCACTCATCGGAGTTGTTGCTTATCGGAGAAACTGCAACTGCATTTACATCCCCTTCATGATCTTCAAAAACTCACATGCTTGGAACAAGCTGTGACATTTTACTGGAGGTTGATGGTGTTGAGCATTGTTGATGGATTGTGGGCATCTTTCTCTAAGCTGCAGAGGTGTGTGTATTGTGCGTTTTATCATGCTAACCTACTTTATTTCTATAGGTGCTCAAGACATGACATTGTTTGCACCACCGCACTCCATCACCAGAATGCTGCCCATGAGTCATGCATTGAGACAATGGAATGGCGCTTGACTACTTGCCTCACATGTCCATCCTCCCACCTATCATCTAATTTGCATGCAACCACAGCACTCCAGGCTGCCTCAAAAACACAGTTACAAACTTGAAGAACAGCCATGGATGCACTGTGAACATTATCAGTGAGCCATTTGTCAAGAATGCAGGTGTGACTGCCATAAACACTCCTCTCAGCTTCAATGACTGGACTATCAGCGGTCTGACAAAGGAAAAATGTGTATGCATCATGACACAATCTATGTGCTAACTACTAGCTGTCCAGGTGCAAATAATAGCCTCCCATGTCAAGGAAAGCGCTTTTAGCACTGACTCAGTTCATAAGGTCATCCAGCAAGCTCACTGAGTTCCTCTACTTTTTCTCTACCAAGTCTCTTGAGGAACAGACTTCACTCAAGAGTAAGTGTATCTTGCTGTGTAACATTTGGACGCTTCCTTTACAATGCTTTCAGACTACATTATGTGTATGCCCAAGGTCCAGAAGTCAATTTACTATGTTACTGGTGAATCCCTTGTGGCTGTCAGACAGGTGGGTCATCTTTACAGCCATGTAGATGTGGTGAACTCAGCATGGCAACTCAAACCACACGACTTATGTCTTTCTGCTCAGGGGTAAGTTGTCTAAGTGTCTAACAGACAAGGCCTGTTCAGCATGTCACACACTTGTCCTTTGAGCACTGTCTGTTTTTTGTCTCCCTCCATTTTTCTTTCCCTAAGTAGTATGTCTATCATGACCCCATCACTCATGTCTTATTTCACAAGCACCCATCCTCGAGTCTCACATCTTCATTGCCTTATGCTGCCTTGTCTTGTACTTTCTGTCTCTTGGATTGCAATAAAACATGTCCAGGTCCCCTGAGCATGGAGCTGGGGGACTCCACTTGCCTAATAACTGTGAGACCTTCATCCTGGTGTAAAATTGATTCAATAGATATTGAATTCACTTTGCATCACATTGTGCACTTTTGAGAGTCAGAGGGCAATGATATCAGGCTTGAATTAGACAAGGAACACTGGCAGGATAGGACATTAAAATTAAATTTATTTATTTTTAAAAAAAAAGAAAAAAAAAAGGAACAGGATGGCAAAGGTGATGAGCAGGACGAGCAGGACAGAGTCACGATGGTGCTTGGATGAACTTGATGATGATCATAAGGATGTACTTACTACAGAGGAAGGTTATGGGGCCTTATTTGATCACAAGTAGCACTGAATGTGCTACATATATGCTGCTACAAATACAATACATCTTATTATCTAGGAAATGTCTAATAATAGGTACACTACAGACAGGATGGTATCTATCCGATAATGAGTCTGACAGATGGATATCACGCTGACACTAACATCGTTGGTGTATCTCACAATAGCTGACTCATATCGCACACGTAGTAAAATTTGCCACATATCACGTGGTATCTTAATTTGGCAATTTCGGTTGACTCATGAGCCTACCTCGTCCATAGTTGTTCGTTGCACTGCACCCGGGGTGAAATCGACGTGGCACTATCACAAATCCTGGGGTACTACTACAGATCATGTTCAAACGCCATCTTATGTCGTTCGAAATGAATTACAAACACTTGATGAAACTTATGAATGTCCATCTGCGTACAGGCCCTGGAGTACTTGTTGCATTCGCTTCTAACCATATTTACAGTGCATGTCCTCCTCGTTCGTGCTATTCGGTAATGTACTGTGCATCTGGTGTTTGTCTTGTATTGCCTCTAATAATTAATTTAATGTCAGTTTCAGACGCTGTGTAAAGTATTGTCTCAAGTCTCGACCTCACCTTGTCAAATCCGATGCAGCTTCTGTACTCAAGTCAAGCTCCAGCCTTGTCATGTCGGGCCTCAGTCATACTTGGTTAAACACCACTCATACCATGACAAGTTATCCTCAACATCTTCTCAATATCTGTACTAATGTCATCCTCCACACTTTCCTATGCCGCGAGGCTCAGTGCCGCGTCAAACCCCACCTCGGTGCGCGTCAGCACTTTAACTGTCAGTGTAACTTAGGTATATTTTCAACCTGTCATAATAATTTATTTTCTAAACAGTGTCTCATTTCGTTCCCCTGCTATGATCGCTCAGGTGCGCCGTTCAACTGATGCTCTTTGCGAACTCGAATTTGACAAGTAGAATAGGTAATACAATAGCTTATCTTCCAGCTTCTGTGCAGATCACTTGGACGACACATGTTTGGATGACGTTGCCAGTCAGAGTCAAGCCCCGCCTTCGCCTCGACCCTGGTGCATTGCCACCGTCATCGAGCTTCGTGCAGACCACGGGGCTCGACAGTCGTCTTCATTCACACTGTCACGTATCCAGCTTCTGGTGGGTGTCTCAAGCCCAGTCGTGTGAACCAGGGGATCGGTCATTGACCGGTACGCACAGCTCATTACTTCTAAATATCCAACTATATAGCCCCTCTATCAAAACGGTCAAGCAGGTCAGGCTTGGTGGAATGGTCTCTTATCCAGTCTTCAGAGACCATGACAAGGTTGAAGGCAAAGTTATTCTAGATCTTAACTGCTCACAAAATGGTCAGCTGAACATATCTGTAAGTCTAATGCGATGAGCCATACATGTGAACTCAATAACTGTTGCTATTGTAGATCGAAGGTGTTATGTCTCTGTAGAGGATCTAGACGACGAATCTGCCCAAGGATCTAAAACTTCGAAATACAAGCATATATTCTTATCGTTCTCTGCCGTTATTCTTATCTTACCTCTCCTTGACCCGCTTTCTGTTTTTTGCGACATGTTTAGGGTACCACAACTTCCCAGTGACTCGAGTTTGAATGGCCCTGCGCCTAGATCATGCGAATTCAGCTTCGAAATTCCTCGCGGCAGTCGACTAGGTGACGGGATACCTCCCACCTTCTGTGTTATGCCTTGCGATAGCAGGCGAGGAGGCCTGTCTGTTATGGAGAAGGCTGAAGTGTCTTATGGCGTTACTGCAGTGGGAGCCCTCAGATATGTCGGAGACCAGCGGGATGTGCGTTATCAAATGCCAGGTACCACTAGCCTTCAGATACTTACTGCTCAGGTTACAAGCTGGAAGCTCCCATTCGTTTTCATCCGGACACAGACTTTCAGTCTATGGACGGTTCCGATATCGCGCCGGAATTATGGCTCGAAATGCCTCTTACACCAAAGCAATGTGGTCCGTTCCATTGCATTGTATCTCGAAGACGTGGCACGCATATATATTGTCTCACGAATAGAATCTGTAGGTTACTCTGCCGCGCCTGCAAACGTTTTCTCAGCATTCCTCTGTCCCATATCTTGTTAAGTCCACAATAAAACCTCGATGTGCTGTACTTGCCCGAGAAATCGCCGCCAATGCCAACATTGCTGTTTCCCTAGTCTGTAAAGTTACCATCAAGCCCCATCAAGCCCCAGCTATCTCTACTTCTGAGTCCCCTGACACCATGCAATTGTTGACATATCCAGCTACTTATCCGGGTGTCGGACGAACTAGGGAGGTACCGTGGGTACGGTGTATGCAGATGACGGTCCGGCTCCGATCTCTTACACATCTCTCCCTTGGTCTGATCGATGTATGGTCAAATTTCAAAACGCACACAATAAAGCAAAGCAAGGTGCCACGTAGTTTGATGCACTCGTCAGTTATATCTCCTCGTTCTTGTCAGTAAATAAGTGACCAAAACTTCTTCTCAGGTCGCAGGTCGCGTCCAGCAATGCTTAACAGCTTCACACGTCGAACCTCAGAAATTCTGCGGATATTTTGGCCTAGTGCTTTGATCATCAGCATTTTATTGAACATTCTTACTATGTTGCGCTTGCAACCTGCGTCGCTTGATGATAGGCAGTACTGTATGTCGTCATTTTCACTGGCACTGGCGGCCATAGTGGTTCAATTTCACCCATATTCAACACAGCTTATATTGGCGAGGATTATCCAACAGAATTACCCCTCCGCCTGGACACTGTCGCATTGAAATTCAACCAGTCGGACCATTATGGTACATCAGACGACAGGGCCTGGTCGGAATGGAAATCGCTTGATCATTTTCCACACGGTCACGGATTTGTACGGCTGGGACCAGATGGTATTATAATCATCACTATATCGTGTGTCAGGCATCCACCATTCACAAATTGTGCCAGGGCGGCTATTTGGGATATCCATGTTTCACCAAATTCACTGCCTGCAAATGATCCGGCTAGCCCTCATTTTTGGGCCCAACGGGCACAGTGGTCATTGCATTAATATATTGCGGCAAGGCATTCTTTGCAATGCTGATATTACTCTCGATCCACTTGTCACCGACCCTGATGGATCGATGACAGGCACAGATGGTTTGAACGTGACACATGTTTGTCGGGACTGGTCGCAGCTTTATGACTACGTCATAGAAAATCAGAATGGTCCCTTGTGGTGGGAAGAGCAACAAGAGCAACAGATGGCATTGCAGAAAGGGACCTAGGTGTAGGAGTGAAGTACTAGCTACACAACACCGTAGGTTAGTCAAGGTCTTTCGGGCTTTGTCGTATATACGTAGTGCTCTTCACCACTTCTTGCCTTGCTCGTGGCGCGCAGGTACACAGTCGCGGATACACCGCTCGAACATGATTATGGCACAAGCAAGTATTGTACATAGCACATTAAAATCCAGCAAGATATTTCGGAGGATAACGTATACCATGATACCGTGAAAATCTGTCGTGTATCCAAGAACCGCTTACTGAATATATTGCTTGTAGGTTGCAAAGCGCCCATTTACCTGTTTCACTCGAATGTTTTGGCAGGGCGCACCGAAGCCTACGCAAGCGAAATCCCAGTTTGGATGATATGATATTCAAATTTCATACGTCAGAACCAACCATCATTGACTCGTTTGGAACACGAGACGAGCAACAAGCACTACACACACGAATGAATTACAAATCCAGCACGATATTCCAGAGGATGAACCATACGAAGACGGGGAATTTCCTTTTCTGATTCGACCACTCGAATTTCACCATGTTGAACTATTTGTTTAATTTTCTCCAGCGGAGCCCCTCATATAGAAGTATCAACTATCCCAGCACTTCTGCACGGTTTCGTTCAAACCGTAAGCTGAAATTGAATATGCAAATGCACGACGCTACGAATCACACATGAAACAGGAATTGACAAAGACGTGTGGCTGTTCAGGATGCACGCAACTCACGGTATGTGGAAGTTCCTCCCTTCATTCACCTGTATTTGGATTGCCAAGTGGTCTGACAATTGCTGACAGTAAAATCATATTTCCTGTGCGAACGATTCAAGTTGGTGATGAGATCATATGCGGACTCATCAGACAGTCGGTAAAAAGCCATTGACCAGATGACACAATGGTACAGAGACACTCACACGTCAGACAGGAATTAACACATCCGCGTCACTGTTCAACGTTCAGGATGCACGCAACTCACGGTATGTCGGACTTGCTCACTTCATCAGTGTATTGTATTGCAAACTTGAAGTTTAAGACAGACAAATGGAAAAATGAATTACCTGAACAAATCGAAATAATACACGAAACAGAAAGGCCTGAGTCAGTGAGTCAGCAAGACGGCAGGTGAGCCTGATAATCGAGCTTGTAACGATATAAAAGCATCATTCCTTGAATCGAAGTACACTCAGCACCCCAGTAAAGCTCCAACAATCACTTCGCCGTGACATCTAGCAATCATGAAAGGACTTTTGTCACTTGTGCTCGTCTCCATCGCTCTCCTACAGACGACAGCAGCAGTACCCGCTGCGTCAGCGCGTCGTGGCATAGTCATTACACGCACCCCTGAGATCGAGACTAAAGGTAGTTGCCTCGCGCTGACATTCTTTTGAAGAGTTATACTAATATGTTGACGACATAGATCTCGAGGGACGCAGCTACCTTCGGTGTACGTTTCGTTTCCACTGCATTCTTGTGTTTTATCTAACGAGAGGTGTCGCATAGACGCGAGTGGGGATAGCGTGTGTACGTTTCGATTCCACTATATTCTTGTGTTTTGTCTAACGAGAGGTGCGGCATAGACCATACGGATGACCAGCAGGACGAAGGTAATTATCTCGTTCTGGTCCTGTTTTCGAGTGTTATACTTACTCGCTCTATTAAACACGCAGATCTTGACGACCCCGAAGGTATGTACTATTCAAGAGTACAGCATTGAGTTTTGACTCTTTCTAAAATCATTCTAGAATAATTCTAGCCTAAGGTTATAGAAGCACTAGTATGTCTTTCAGACCGCTGGCAGTTGTCTGAGTCGTCCTTCTGACTCGGAAATCCAAGTCTTGCAGATCATCAAAACTGTCCGAGATTGGTCCAATAACTACAAAGTCCGAGGAAGTTTTTATCCATGTACATTGTACTGCGCTCGTTTGCCGTGAATATATTCTTGAAGTTCCGAACACCTCCATCAGGAAAAAACCTCCCCTGCTAATTTCATCTACTATTACTCACCACCAGTTCGTGCACACCCCATCTCGTGCAGTCACACAAATGTAACGGAAAGTTACGGGATCGTCACACTGGTTTCAAAGTCCGTTCGATGCTAGACATTAAGGAAGAAAGTATCACTGTATGCACGAAGTGTACTGGCTATGTTTCAAACATATAGCGCTGGAAATCGGGGATTACTATCTGTAAGGGCTTGACGAGTGTCACGATCCTGCAAGTAAGCTGTAATCTGTGCAGAAAGATTACTTTCAGATCTTCTTTCCGTTTGTATGATTGAGGGGAGTGTATCAAACATTCTCATTGCAATGTTATTGTGAATGCGCGCAATACAAGCTTCTTTGTCTAGCTCTTTTTTCTCCTTCTCAAGCCTTTCTCGAGCTTTCACCCTCGCCGTTGTCCAAGATTTCTGTCTCCTCTCATTCTCAGCTCTGACTGCTCAGTCGTGGTTTTCACACTGCGCGAAAGTACCATGAGCGTTTGTAGCGTTGACCTGCCACTAGCGTGTCTGAGTTTCAATAGACAGGCTGGTCACCAGTCTACGCGCTGACAATGATCACACAAATTTTCCTTTTCTGATTTGACCACTGGAAAATTTTGAATTTCACTAGATTTCACCATGCAACTATTTGTTTAATTTTCTCCAACGGGGCCTCTCATATAGAAGGATCAACTATATCACGGTCCCAGCATTTCTGCACTATTTCGTTCAAACCTTAAGCTGAAATCAAATATGCAAATGCACGACGCTACGAGTCACACATGAAACAGGAATTGACAACGACATGTGGCTGTTCAGGATTCACGGTATGTGGTCGGAGTTCCTTCCTTCATTCACCTGGATTTGGAGTGCTAAGTAGTCTGGCAATTGCTGACAGTAAAATCATATTCCCTGTGCGAACGATTCAAGTTGGTGACGAGATCATATGCGGACTCATCAGACAGTCAGGTAAAAAGCCATTGACCAAATGACACAATGGTACAGAGACACTCACACGTCAAACAGGAATTGACGCATCCGCGTCACTGTTCAACGTTCAGGCCTCAGGATGCACGCAACTCACGGTATGTCGGAGCTTCATCACAGTGTATTGTATTGCAAACTTGATGGAAGGCTGTCACGGTAGACAGCCAACACTAGAAGACGATCAGACAACGGATAACGTGGATGAGCGTATGGATTCGGCGGTACGGTGAGAGATAAGATACAGGTAAGCTGGCGGTCAGATCTATATACTGGAAGAGGGAAACAAGGGACAAATAAGCAGAGGTGTCCAATCATAAGGCGCTCGGTAAGCGTATGCTTACACTTGAAGCTTGAGGGCGTCTCTGAAATGGCCGGTCTGGGTACAAGTCTAAGGAGACTTCAGACCTGCGGTCTTGGTACAGGTGGCGATACTCTGATGGAGTTTGAAGACACCGGTCCCCAAGCATGGCTGACCCGCGCCTCCACCCGCCGCCGCCAGGCGCTGGCCCAAAGCCGGAGAGGCCACCGTTGAGGAGGACAGATCTAGGTCGTACGGCCACAAGTGAGTGATCAGTAAGTATACCTTAGTTCGACTTGGAATTAGTTGCACTGTTCTTCACCGCAATGTCAAGATATCAATCAATATGATATGCATTACCAAAGATAACTACAACAGTAACTATTCATCCACCTGCCTCACAACAATACCTTACACATGAGTCATGGCCGCAGCGCAAGGTGCACAGACGAGAGCAGAATAAGCCCAGGCTCACCCCCACTTGCATTGTCGCTTGCTCGAAGGTCGTATCAAGGAGGGCGGCGGCTGAGGAATGGATGTAACGACAGGTGGGCAGGGTATTTGAGCAGCACAGACATGGCTCGAGTGACATATAAATGGAGGATGTCATTAACACCATCTCCAGTGGTGGCGGGCGGGCACAGAAGTAGCATTCCTGACACCTGGCGAGTAGCGGGCAGTGGGCAGCAAAGAGGTGGGATGAATTATGTCCTTGCTTAGGTGAGCCGCACCTGCAAGTGGTTGATTCAACTCCGCTTGAATTTGCCGAGCTCGCCGAAGGGTACCCAGACTTTGTACCTAGACGTCTGCTTAGACTTATACCAAGACCGGCCAGAATTCCAACATTCACTGAAGCTTAAGACAGACAAATGGAAAAATGAATTACCTGAATCGAAATAATACACGAAACAGAAAGGCCTGAGTCAGCAAGACAGCAGGTGAGCCTGATAATCGAGCTTGTAACGATATAAAAGCATCATTCCTTGAATCGAAGTACACTCAGCACCCCACTAAAGCTCCAACAATCACTTCGCCGTGATATTTAGCAATCATTAAAGGGCTTTTGTCACTTGCGCTCGTCTCCATCGCTCTCCTGCAGACGATAGCAGTAGTACCCACTGCGTCAGCGCGTCGCGGCATAGTCATTATACGCACCCCTGAGATCGAGACTAGAGGTAGTTGCCTCGCGCTGACATTCTTTTGAAGAGTTGGTATACTAATATGTTGACGACATAGATCTCGAGGGGCGCAACTACATTCGGTGTACGTTTCGTTTCCACTGTATTCTTGTGTTTTGTCTAACGAGAGGTGCCACATAGACCATGCGTATAACGAGAAGGACGAAGGTAATTATCTCGTTCTGGTCCTGTTTTTGAGTGTTATACTTACTCGCTCTATTAAATGTGTGACACAGTTCTTGACGACCCCGAAGGTATGTACTATTCAAGAGTACAGCATTGAGTTTTGACTCTTTCTAAAATCATTTTAGAATAATTCTAGCCTAAGGTTATAGAAGCGCTAAGATGTCTTTCAGACTGCTGGCAGTTGTCTGAGTCGTCCTTCTGACTCGGAAGTCCAAGTCTTGCAGATCATCAAAACTGTCCGAGATTGGTCCAATAACTACAAGGTTCGAGGAAGTTTTTATCTATGTACATTGTATTACAGTCACATACAGTGTACTGCGCTCGTTTGCGGTGAATATATTCCGAACACCTCCATCTAGAAAAACTTCCCCTGCTAATTTCATCTAATTGTTACTGCTCAGTCTATCCCTTGATTCCCTTCTATAGATTCCGTCCATGCGAACAAGCAGCGTAGGCATCTTTGAGCTCTCGGTATACCAGGTCTCGTCGTGTCCACCAGTTGCAATGGCGAGTAGATGACTGCAAACACCTTTTTGTGCCCAGTCTCGATTGGACCGAGGATTGCCTCTCCGTTCTCCACGTCCTCCCACTCACCTGCAGTCCCATCGTGGGATCCACTCAGTACTCACTGACCATCTCGACTCAAGCATACAGACCACACTATTTTTGTGTCCCGTTCATTTCGCTATAACTTTACCTGTCACATTATAAGGGAATTTGAGCTCGACATGTTTGTTTATGCTAACACCACCGATGATATGGTTCAAAACTAATCGTGTCGGATCAGCGACTAGGCACTACATTGAGAAGTTCCTCGTATGAAAAGAAAAAATTAGCACATGTCCCTAGACCCGGGCCCCATTGCTCATTCCACCGGCACGAAATTTGCCTGCGCGACATCTAGTGCACGTGGCGCAAGTCCGGCCTGAATGCTAAAAGGAAGGTCCGGAACCACTCACGGATGCTAAACCTTGTGCAGAAACCCAGTGGGTCAGCTCGACACTTCTAGACCTCTGCTCGAGCAGCTGCACTCGTTCAGAAGCAGAAGTAACATTATAGCCATGTACAACCGCGCGACCTGTCATACGTGGAGCTGACGTGAAAAGGGGAAGAGAAAGAGAACGTGACGTCACGGTAGTCCGAAAAATAGCGAAGCCTGGTGCGTTATGTTGTGGCTTCAATTCCATTCTCCTACAACCTATTATATTGGACAGTCAAGCGCAATTTGCATGAGCTTGGAATCCAGCTCCTTCCTCGGGAATTGCATTCGCAAATATTTCGCGACTTCTCTTTTCCAGCACCATCGAAAGCATTCGTTCGTATTACACAGAAGCAGATGATCTGGAAATGCGTGGACTGGACCCCAAATAAGGCTCAGACTGTTCTTCCTGATGCCGGCTTCACCCTCCCACCCCTCCTAGGCTCAAACATTGACGAGCATTTCCATAGAATCGGCAGTCAGTCTGCTCAACCATGGCTAAACATTGCGAAAGATTTTGCGGCCAACGAACTTCCTCCATAAACCGATCATTGGGACATTCAATCGAGATGGACGAAATATTACTTCCTTGCTGATGGTTTGAGCTACAACGAGCATGTCGAGTTCCCACAGCACAAAGGGAATGCGGAAGAAGTGCTCGCACTTGACGTAGAAATCATGCCCACATATCATCCTTACGCCATCATGGCATGTGCTGCCTTAAAGAATGCCTGATACAGTTGAATATCGCCCTGGTTGCTTGGGAATTGGTTGAGCAACAACACCTCGTTCCCTTTGGGGATACGCTTCCCCGCGCATAGTCGTTGGTCACAACGTCTGCTACGACCGAGCGCGCATTCTGGAGGAGTACAGCTTACATGGAACTCAGTCCCGCTTCCTCGATATGATGGTTCTGCACGTTGCAGTGAAGGAATATCTTCCCATCAAGGACCAGCTTGGATGAAGCACTGCAAATCCAAGGAGACTCAGAAAGTGTGTCGTGCTGAAGTGGTCGAGGTCGTCATGGAACTCATGTGTGATGTGGAGTTTAAACACGACCAGGAGGACGATGAAATCAAACGAGAACTGCGCCGTCTCTGTGCTGATCTCGAGCAGAGCCTTCTGCAGCATGCCCATCGACTGTTCTCAATTCTTCCCCCCGACGTAAGAAGTCCACTCCTAAGGTGCCCAAACCAAAGGTATTTTGGCCGAAGTGGTACTTGGATCTCGCAAAGCCCAAGAAAGACATGACTCCCTGCACGCTGGATGTCACAGTATGGAATCGCATTGGCCCCATTTTCCTTCGTTTGTCCTGGCAAGCCTAGCCACTCTTCTACTCCCGGGAACATGGCTTTTTTCTTAGCTTGATTTCTATGATCCTACGGATGACACCCTACAAGACATGCGCTTGGAGGGCGGTTTTGTCTTCTATAAATTACCGCATAAAGCTGGGGACTCGGAGAAGGCGAACGTGGGCAGTCCGCTCGGGAAAACGTTCATGGAATATGCACAAGATGGGACGCTCACGAGCCCTGGCGACGAGACGAAGTATGCATTGGACATAAACGCGCAGTGCAGCTATTTGATGACCACATCTTAAATCAGATGCTAGTCTGGCAGCGGGGAGCGTTAGGTCTACAGTTTAAACCACCTGAACCTTCGGACGAACCCCGGAAATGGGGTATCATCCTTCCTCAGGTGATTACAATGGGCACTGTGACGCGCCACGCTATCGAGAGGACGTGGCTCACAGCGAGCAACGCGAAGAAAAACCGTGTTGGCTCAGAGCTCAAGGCCATGATGCGCGCACCCATGGGGTATGTCATCGTCGGCGCGGATGTGGACTCAGAAGAGCTGTGGATTTTGAGCTGTATGAGACACGCACAGTTTGTAATACACGGTGCCACGGCTCTTGGATGGATGACTCTTGAAGGCACCAAAGCCGCAGGAACAGATCTTCATTCAAAGACAGCGAGCATTCTGGGCATCTCTCGTGACCAAGCAAAGGTGTTCAACTATTCCCAAACCTATGGTGCTGGGATGGCGTCATGCGGACATCCTCCCTCTACAGTCCAATGCCGGTATGCTGCCCGATCAAGCTCAACGCCTCGCAGAAAATTTGCACGCGGCAAGAATACGCATCGCACGGATTTATTTGGAAGGAAATTCTGGTTTGGTGGAACGGAAAGCTTCGTATTTAACAAGCTGGAAGAGGTCGCGCTTTCTGATCAACCACGAACTCCAGCTTTCGGATGCGGAATCACAGCTGCTCTATCAAAGGAGCTTCTTCCGGCAAATTTTGGTCCAGATTACATGTCATCACGCATAAACTGGGTCGTGCAGTCCTCTGGTGTCGACTACTTGCACCTTCTCATTGTCGCAATGGACCATCTGGTAGACAATATGGTGTCAAGGCGCGTTATCTCACAACAAGTTACGCTACTTAGTTGCCGAAGAAGATCGCTATCGAGCTGCACTCGCGCTGCAGATTGCCAACTTATGGACACGGAGCCTTTTTGCCTTTAAGCTAGGGATGGATGACTTACCTCAATTGGGTTGCGTTCTTCTTAGCCGTTGATATCTACAAGGTGCTCAGAAAGGAGGTTAATATGCCATGTGTCACACCTTCTCATGCAGGCCCTATCCTCCCTGGAGAAATTTTGGGCATCGCCGGCATTTGGATAAGACAAACAGCGCTTTAATGTTATGGAAGATGGACGCCCTATGGTCGGACTCCCCGCCTTCCAAAGCGTCTGGCCAGTATAACGAAGGCTATGAGCCTCCTAGCTGCCTTACTCACCGTGCTGAAAGCGCGGCTTGACTGCGAGCCCAAGCTACCTCTGAGTTGCCTGAAATTAAGCATCTTGCACAGCAGAGATCAGGACAGGCGATCGATACCAGGATCCGTAACACCCAGAGTGGTAATGAAGGAAAAAAGCGCGGGCGTCCCGCGACACACGCTTCCATGGAACTGGGTGACTGCCAGTGGGAGGCGATGCAAGCAGTGTTGACATCCTACACTGACATACCGACGCGATCATCCTCAAACGGATATCTTATCCCTCATATAATATTAGCGTAACCTTATTCGTGCGTGAGATCCGGTTCAACTACATTGCAGCGCAAAGACTTGTGAGTCCAGGGTCATCGATGATCAGTGGGTGAATAGATGCCATCGATAACAGTTATCACCTCTCAACATCCACCACAGTGCCTTCTCAACGTGTCCCGTGAGACCGCCATCAGCGCGCATTTCCCGACGCCTGCCTTTTATGGGTCAGCGGTTCCGCCCCATGGCCATAATTAGAATTCCCGCCAAAGATTCGGCGTCTATTCTGAAGTTCTTGTTCGAACTCACCATATTCAACGATGTTCGCTGTCCCGCCCATATCACTCGTGCGCAGCGATCCCCAATTAGCTCCCGACCCACGATGGGCGCGAGAAGTCTACAAGTGACTTCCCGAGGTTCCTTGGTGAGCTATAAAAGACACGCAGCATGACAGTCGAGTCACCCAGCGTACTGCGCATCTCCAGGTCTAATAACCCCCGTCTATATTCCTTCTGACTTGCCCAATCTCCCTGACTCCAATCTAACACGATGAACTACCAGATTGGCTTCCCTGCCTCCTCATCCCATCACAGGTCCTGGGCTGTGCACAGTGCACAATCTGGCTCCACTAGCCAGGCCTTCCAAGGCCATTGGTCTGCGCTCCCGGCATCGTCCCCATCCCCGATCCCCAATACGCCGCTTCTCCATCCAGTATCACTCCCACACCCCAATGCGGCCTCACACCAATCTCCTATGTCATGTATGCAATTCTTCTTTCGTTCACAATTTACGCAGATCTCACATCTATTGTTGTTAGACCAACATTCTTCCACGTCCCACTCTTCATTCATAGTTTTGCACTCGCTCTTAAGTCATGGTCCCAATTTGAGATTTAACATCACACGAGACCTAGCACATGTGCAACTGCGACCAGGCTGTCCGCCTACTATGCTTCAGGAGCTTGCGGTACAACCGCCAGTCTCTCATATGATCATAACTATCACTGAGCTTTCCGCTTGGACGATAGAGGTTGTGAATCCTCGTGGCGTCACTGTGAACAACGTCCTTGCCATGATACGTGAAATGTTCAACCGGAGTGTTGCTTCGCACGAGATGCAAAGATCTTCCCGCGTGGTCAATGCTGCTGTTGATTCTTTCAGGGCCAGATCCCGCGCTGACCCGCGGGAACATGCGCAGGGGGTGAAACGCGTTGACTTTTTGGGTCCTAAAGTTTTCTTCTCTGGCCTTGCCAGAGCTCGAGATGGCACAGACAGCTGGGAAATTCACTTCGCCCAGAACGTTTGATCCTCGTCATGCGCGGGTCGCCTTGGCTGTTCCTTATCTTTCGGCACATTGCATCTGGGTATATCCAGCTCAGTTCCGATGGACTTTAGTCGGATCTCATCACTCAACACTGCCGGCTCTAACTTTACTTGGTAATTTGCCGTCACCGCTCACTTCTTCGCATCCATATTCGACAGCCCCTAATTTGTTTTATCGCTATCTTGCTCTATCTCTGTCCGCAATGTTTTTTTTTGATTCATGTACCGGAATAGTTCGGATAAATTGCACTCATATACCAGGACACTTGTAATTTTATTTACCATGTACACTCAATCTCCACCGCAATACAGTGTATTCATACTTGATATTCAACTTTGACGTTACTGGTGGAATGAAAAAATCTTCATTCGCCAGAGCTTGTCCGTTACCATTGACAGGTGATTGCGTCCATCATTCATCAGGGGCGCCGCTCGAACTTAACCTGACCATTTCGATGACACGTTCGCCTCCTGTCAGCACAGTAATGAGGTGAACAAATACTACAGCAATGACCCTCGAATTAAAAAACAAGTGGAAGCCGCGCACTTTTTGTGAGGTCATTCCATATCATATGTGGTCTGACCGTAATACCCTCCTTGTGGCTTCCTGTTGACATCAGCCCAATAGTAGCAACTTCAAATTAATTGATGCTACTAGCGCTACGCTCCATTGTATCAGGTGCTCAATATAAGGTTACATCCGTACTCGAAGTTCCGAAGCGGATATTTAACGACTTCATTTCTGATGGAATCCAGCCCCTGTCTTCCCCCGGGACACCCATGTTGACATTGATATCGAAGGGACTCGCTAGTCACTACCTAGTGAAAAAAATAACTTCACGTGACGTGATTCGTATTCGCGTCAGCGCGTTCACGCCACCATGGTGCCATTTTCGACGTTTCAACCAACTTCCACCTTGTACAAACATACATCCCTACCTCGCCCACAACTCAGTAAAAATTATAAACATGTTTTTATCATTCAATCTTTTCATTGTACTCGCGCACGTCATACTGGCAGTTGCCCGGCGGTCTTCCAACAGATACCAAGATCTCGTGGCCAATTCGATACCTGCAGATCAACGGCACAACGAGACGCTCGCCACGAGAACAAGCTTACAGGATAAGAAACCTCAGCATCGCTCTCGCAAAACAGGCGCGAAACAGGTCGCCCGCCTCCGAAGACGATCTCGCATGGCATCCAAATCTAGTACCCCAGCCCGACATTCTCGAGCAAACGCTGCGCCGACGCCCCAGCCTACAGGTCCTTCGTCTGTCTCGACTACCGTGCATATAACCAGCGTGACTGATTTTGCACTTTTACTTCCTGCAACAAATGGAGGTGTGTCTCTCCTTTGTATTTTCATTGTACACTTGAACACGCTGTTCTCCTTTAGAGCTTATATCAGATGCTGAGAGTGACGCGGTGGCGTATTGTACCAATGGATCTGACTGCCAGAATACGTTTCCAGCAGGCTTCGTTACTGGCGCCATTATCTCGGAGGCGAGCGATGGGTCCTATATACAGGTCAGTATTTAACTGTCTACCTCTTCCTCAGCACTAATGAACGGGCTAGATCACCGGCTGCTTGGACCCCGGCAAGTTCCACTTTGCCCAAGATGACGCAGGAGGTCAGATGGACGTCCGATTTCCCAACGGTGCGAAGTGCGCCTATGGGGGATACGGCGCAAGCTTCATTGAGCAGTCCGTTCTGTTTTTGCATCACTTCCAATTCACTCCTGACTGTTCACCAGGGTCGAGCCTTCTGCCAATCGTTTCTGCCTTCGTTGTTGCGCATCCGAAAACGATCAGGTCAACTGCAATTCACATAACGACAAAGCTGGCTGTCCTGTTGCTGTTCCTGGCACATATGACTTCGACGGAGTGAGCTGCTCCTAAGACGGCAACGTCATTAATCTATTTTCAACTATTTCATTCACATTTGTAGCCCAACTGACACTTCTACCAACATTTGTAATTCTATTCGCAATGTATCCCCATATGCCAAAGCCGTTACAGCCAGTATACAAAATCATAAAGAGGTCGTGTAATAAATTGATACATATGCCTGATGCCTAAGTATACTATAATCATGAAGTCCACAGAGATGCTAATGGCGTCTGCATGCGCCGCGAGAGGTTTCTCAGGTATACGGGGATATCAAGAAGAAAACCAGAACCAGCCTCGGTTGCTGTCGATCGTAAAAGTTGAAAATCCCGGCCTCAAGCCCTGCCAAACACGAGTTTTCCGGAGCCGGCGCCGGGTCCATGCCTTTCCACTTCAATTCCGATCAAACGAGTCTTCCCATGCAGCCAATCCACTCGTCGGACTCCGCCTTCCCATCCACCTCCCAACCTGGTACACCGCTGTTCGTACGCTTGCGTAACTTTCCGTTGCGCCCTGCTTCCAGTACCGAGAGCCTCCCACTCCTGTGGCGTGACTCTTGTGAGAAGCGTCTCATATAGTGAGTGAAGAAGGTCAAGATTGGTGATATCTGGGGAGCGTCCATTTCTGGACCCGACGACTACGGGCCACGGGAACTTATCTGATCGCAACAAGATACGGGATGATGCTGGAGTCGGCGGGTCTGTCGCTGGTTGTGATAACGTATGGGCATCGACAGGTGAATGTGTGGTTCGGTCGAGAACCGTTCGCGGTGCAGGGGCAAACGTGACGTCGTAATTTATGGGCGCGGAGTGAAGTCGAGTAGAGGCAAAGAGTGGATGCATATGTAGTGCAGGTGCGCGTCCCCCATGTGGATCCATTCCCATATCTGTGCGCTGTTAGATAGCTAATCCCACACCTATTTTAAGAGGCTTACATGAGTTGGCCGATCCATTCGCAGGTGAGATATTACTTTGCCAAGTATGACGCTGTTGCATAGAAGGCCGTCTATCGTAGCTCGGAAGACCCGAAGAAGAACTCGAACTGGTGCGGGAAGATGTACCATAAGAGACGGGAGGCGCATAATTATACAAAGGATAATGCCCGACTTGACGTGGATGTCAATTTCAAATGCGCTCGTTGACCGCAGAAGATAGAAGACGTACGATGTTCGGAAGACCTGTAGCTGGCACGCCTGTAGAGCGGGACCTTCTCAGCTGTCGACGGAGTACCGTATCTCATGTCTCTGGCAGCGTCAAACGTGGTATATCGCAGTGGAGATGGAGCAGTTGTGGCACCGAAGCTATTGCTTCGTTTTGTCTTTAAGCGTGAAGAGGAACTTGAACCAGCTGGTGGTCCATAGAAGAAGCTTGCAGGGTTAGAACGTGAGCGCGAGGACTTGTGGTCATGACTAGGAGATTGGCCTCCACCAAAGATGGAACGGAAGTAGGAGGTCATTATGACTTTTTGTTCGTGAAGTGAATGAGAAGTAATAGACAAAGGTCGTTGCTCGAGGTACTGAACCAAGAGGATGTATGAAAGGCTCAGCAGGAAAAGTTTGTGTTCGGTCGGGCTCTTATAAGCGCACAGGCTAGCCGTTATGCCTGTATCGGATCAGCTGTGGGATCTAGACATATCCTAGCGAAAATACTTACATGAAGTAAGAGGACCCCTAGAAAAGCCGTGGACGTGGTATTGGATGACAAATATGGAATTCAATGCCGAGAGGAGATTGCAATAAAAGATCTGTCGTCCAAAAACGCATAGTGAAGTGAGTGCGGTGGATCAATGATCACGTCTTAGATGCTGTCCGGAAAGTCCGTGAGTAATGAAGCATGACCAATAGAGGGAATTTACAATATAACATGGCTTTGAGAGGAAAGAGGGTCTTCTGGTGAGAAGTTTGAGTAAAGTTCGGAACGAGTAGGAACAGCTAGTGGCGACGCGGTTCAATATGCTATACTATCTCGATTGCAAATTCGAACCATGAGGTTTGATGTCAATCCGTCATTACAGGTGATTCCGTTCACGACATCCAGGACGCATGTAAGTCGCGTGTTTTCCTTTTATGGAAAGGGCGCGGCGGTACATCTTTATCGCTGTAGATAGCACAGTAGCCTATAGGACGATAATTTCAGGAATGAGACTAGAAAAGGCATTTACAACCGGGGAGGAAAATTCGACATGTCCGGTGTAGTGCTTTGCGATATTGGTTTGCGCCAGAGTTGCTCGGTCCGCCGAAAGATAGCAAAGGCAGCACGCTTCATGGCGCATGGTCACCCTAAATAGGCACAAGCGGCGCGCAAGAAGTCTTACCAAACCCGCCATGAACTGCAGTCGCGGCAAAGAACACGCCAAGCGTTCGCTTGATCGCCAACCGAGAATCGGGCCTAGACCGTGTGGCGCTTAGGGAAAAGAGTAAGGAGAAAGAAAAGAGGGACAGGCCTCGTCGCTAAGGAGAAATGAATTCACCATGTTAGCGAAATGAACTATTTCCGGTTGGACGATCCAGTGTGATTACACCACAATGTTCCTTTCAAACTCGAGTTTCCTCGAGAGTGAAAGCCTGTAGGTGGCGGGGCAGGTTGTATGAGCCAGAGAAGTATATTACTTTCTCTGCGCAGAAGTCAAAGGTATGCGCCCCATCAGGGAGCAGGAGAACAGGAGGAGCAAACAGAAACAAGATTAAACTTTTGAGGTCTTGATGAGTCTACTTGGAATATCCCACAGGTTGACCACAGGGTCCGAGACTCCGAGATCGGTGGTTGATGAGCAGAAATCAACAGACTGGCAGAATAAACGTGCTAATCAAGCATACCTCTGGCAGTAACATGACCGTCAATATGAAGCAGTTCCTGGAAATACCTGTGCAGAATCAGCTACATACAAAAGTGCGACGCAGTAATATATTACGAGATTGTTGGTTATAGTTACCATATGGTGCTGTACTGACAGTGTTAATAGATCTTATGAAACTTGTCACTGTTTGGATCAGAAGCCTTTGCCAAACACGCCTGTTTAATGTTTAGTCATTTTGCCAGTTGGACATTGACCAACATATGTTGACCTACAATTTGCGGCCCGAATATTCAAAAACTGATAAGCCCTGCAGACGCATAACATGCGGAGCTTTATCTCTAGGTTGAGACACGGGAGACGTGGCAGCAAGACCGAATCAGGACCTGGTCTTCAAGAAGCACTACAAGAAAGCCGTCAGCAACACCTTTACCGATATCGCAAGCAACGCGGAGTTAATCTTGGTAAGCTCAAATTGAATCCATTATCCGAGTCAAAGCGAGCTAAGCGTGACTCAGGATCGTGGTTCGTTTTAGAGCGGTGGTTATCAGAATCACCATTTCAAAGCACCGCCGGCAGCGGACAAAGTGATCTGGACGTTGCCAAGGGTCTACGTGCGAAGCAAGTTCTAGAACAACATTGGGATTCTTGGATCACCTCCAGCGATTTTGAATGGCTCGCGGCAAGGGGAATCAACACTGTGCGGATCCCAGTGCGCACTTTCTTGTAATAGTACAACAGCATCATCTCATGCTGCCTTGAACAGATCGGATATTATCATATCTGTGCACTGGACCCGTCTATCCTTACTCGAACTGACTTCGATGGTCTTCAACATGTTTTTGAAGGAGCATGGAGTAGACTTGTTGCCGCGGTGATCACTGCCCAGAGCTTTGGAATTGGGGTGCTATTTGGTGTGTCGTTCGTTGAGTGGGCATATTTCATTTCTCACTTGCAAATTTCAGACCTTCACGCAGCTCCTGGTAAACAGAATAAAGATTCGCATTCAGGAACGTCATCCCCGGTAGTGTCGTTTTTCAACAGCAAATTTAACATGCAGCTGGCCATTCGCGCTCTCCGCGTCCTGGTCACACAACTTATCGCTTTGCGGGCACATGAACCCGAATTCGACAATATAGTCGGTGTACAGCTTCTCAACGAACCTCAACCCTCTTCACACGAAGCACTCTACGATTGGTACAAGGAGGCAATCCAAGAGATAAGAAATATAGACTCTGGTTTCCCAATCTACATATCAGATTGTTGGATGACTGATCAATATGCCGATTTCATCGCACGCTTACCGTCTTCCTTGGCGCTGACTTGCATCGACCATCATCTGTACCGGTGTTTCACGTGGAGCGATATCTCAACATCAGCAGTGCAGCATACTGCGTCCCTTGCTGATCGGAATGCCCCATTTCCGCAAATGTTCTCCCGCGTTTCAGAGAAGCTCGCAGAATCAGGAAGTGGACTCATAGTTGGCGAGTGGTCTGGAGCTTTGAATCCAGGCTCTCTACAAGGTACAGCGGATGAACATCAGGAAAGAGCATCTTACATTCGAACTCAACTTGACCTGTTCGAGCTGTACTGTGCTGGATCATTCTTTTGGACATACAAAAAGAGTTGCCTGGAGATCAAGGATGGTCTTTCCGAGACGCAGTTGAAAATGGTGTCTTTCCCGAAGTCGTGGGCATGGTTCCAGTAAAGGATTATGTTGGACTCAGTGCCGACATAAACGCTAGAAAGGTGACCGCTAGAAATGTAGCCTTGGGTGAGTTCAGCGATTCCACAGCCGCCACATTGTCCCTAATTTTTTTTTCAAGGCCAACATGTATCTTACTGGGCCTGTTTTCCTAGTTATTACGAGCATTGGCGTTTTGAAGCCGGCTTCGATCAGGGGTGGGTCGCGGCTTATGACTTCTTCATCCTTCGATCGCGCGGGCCAGCCCACCGTCTCAGAACTGGGATTCAAGGGCTGCATTGCGAAGAGGAAGGCGCAGGACCATATTCGTGAACACGGGCGCAGCAGCAACATTTGGGAGTTCGGTGAGTGTACTATTCAAGGTGGTTTCCTCTTCTGGCTTTTGCCGCTTCTCGGCCGGTAGCACGACATACCCGCTATCTCGATACGTCCATCTGTGATATCGCAGATTGAGTGGCTCTATTCCTAACATATTTCAGAGCATGGATTTAGGCAAGGGGTAGATGCTGCGAAGCACGATTTTCAGCATCACTACTGTTGATTTTCACGTGTCAGGTGTAAGATCTCCATGGTATGTTGCTTCGCCTAATAGGGACTTTAGCTTTTAACGATTTGCTTCTAGAACAGACAATCCATATCTTTGCATGCCCATGTCCTCGTGTATGATAATGTCGACATATTCAATTGCTGTTAATCATCGCAGACGTAAAGATCTTCTGAAGTGGACACAGCTACTGGCCTGGCTTGGATGAGTTCTTGCCCCTTTATCTTAACCTGCGATGCAGCTGTCAAGGAAAGTACTGGAAGAACTTAGAAGACGTGCTCCATCAGACCGTAGCTTCTTCCTGTTCCTCTAGTTCTGCATCCAGTCTATCGCGCCCCTTCAACGAGGACGAGCGCGGTAATTACAAGCTTCCGTGAGTGCTCCTATCCCCACAAGAATGCGAACGTTTTTCTCCTTCAAGTCATAACATATTCGAATCTCTTTGTCGTCACACCGTAACCTGCAACACGACCACTGTGATCTCCGAGGAGATATTTCCCTTACTTGGACGAATTACGATTTGTCTTTTTTAAATAGTGGGACGGGAAAACACCACAACCAGCACTGCAGTCTGCAGCTTACTCATTAAGGTCGAGAACGGATATCTAATGTCAGCGCCAGGTGATCATGACAAGCATAGCATTCTTGTGCGAGACTCGTGGTGCTGGACCTGACAGTTACCGCTAAGGTAAGGATATCGATCATTGGTCGATAGTGTTGTGATGACCCTGATATCACT
The DNA here is from genome assembly GCA_016647755.1 of Suillus subluteus. NCBI lineage: Eukaryota > Fungi > Basidiomycota > Agaricomycetes > Boletales > Suillaceae > Suillus > Suillus subluteus. Next base: position 41,983 of record JABBWI010000360.1, read on the forward strand.
AGTTACGGTGCGTAGATGAATAACCCCGATATGAAACCATATTGTCACCCACTAGTAACGCACGGATATGCCACATTAACAGGAGGCTTAACTACACCCAACATTGAACGTTAACTTAGTAACATGTTCTCGCGGTAACTTGCCTGTTTTTCATTCTCTCAGCGTTATTTTGAATTAGAGTTAGAAACAGGGACAGGGGGTCTGCGGCCACGACATGAGCCTCATTAAATTCACCCATGTGTTGTGCCTACGCCAGACATATAGCGTGCTGAATTTCATATGTGCCTGTGGTACCCCACATATGATACTTTGTCTTAACTTTGTCCACCGGTCAGGCACAACACGTTCTTGGAAGGTTCAGAATAAGATTCATTCTGTCTTCATCTTCCCTACATGTATGTGATGAAGCAAAGCTCGAGTCAAACCGTAATCCCAATAAGTTTACAAATGTCTCGATCACAACCGACAAACATAGATGTATGGCAATTTTAGAAAACTTGGGTCTTGAGTCAGGGTATTTGTGGGATAGTTACAACATAGATCGTAGCGGGGAACCAAGGCGATAGAGTACAAAGAATGTTTATGTCAGATTTAGCACAAAGAGAGGCGGTTACAAGGGCAGGCAACTTTCACGTCAACAACTTCCAATGACAGAAACCATCTTCGTCCGGAGCTCTGACAAGCCCCCTGAAGCAATGTCTTTCCATCAAATAGTCAACTCGTTTGACTCCTTGACTTGCTTCGAGCTGAGCAGATGAAGGGATGCTTCTGTATCTGCGGGTATATGCCCGTGCAATTGCAGTTTCTTCACTCTGACTTAGCTGGGCCCAGTCAGAGTGAGAAATTTGGCGATGCAAGGACGAATGGATCATCCACAAAAACATCGCCAACCGTTATGGGCAGAGCGCCCGAGATATCGTACTCGCCATGAACGAGTTCCAAGTCGATAGGCCATTGAGGAATGGCATCATGCGTCATACGCATGCGGGTAATGGTTGGGAATGTAGCAGGTTCCCTTAGCTCTTCAACAGACACCATAGCCTGTGTGGTTGGGACCAACTCTGCGCAATGGCGCGAAAGCTGGATTAGCGATGTCGAAGTAGAATTCCGATACATAAGCTTCTCCGTTAAGAAGCGGGTGAATCTGGTAGTGCTGCGACGACATCTGGTATGGCCAAGGAGGGCGATTGGCATGGCCGAAGGAATGCCGCCGGTTGTTGGTCGGCGGCAATGGAACCCCCCAAAAGGAAGGACTGGGAGGTGCTGCGGCCATCCCTCCATGCCAAGACGGAGGGCGACGGCGACGGTATCCATCAGGATAGTAAGAAGTGTGCGGGGTTCCAGGAAGTTCGACGTAAGGTGAAGAGGGAGAAGGTGGAAATAAATTAGAGGGAGGAATGAAAGGTGATCGTTGGGGTGTGTGCGGGTGGGTATAATATGGAGGAGGCTCGTAGATCGGTTGTGTGTAAACGTATGGCCCAGACATTGTTGCAATATTGAGGTTAAGACGAAAGATATCAAGAGACCTCTGCTATTTATTCGATGATAATGGTCAGCTCGGGCCCAGTGCCATATTAAGCACAGCCTCCATACCTATGTTATGACTCTGTGTATGACTTGTCTCCGGGAAAGCGACAGGCCACTGGTTCAGGATGCACAGACTATGAGCGTGGACACAGCTTCAGTGCTTGCCAGAAGACTGAGGGAGCTGCGAGACTTTTCGATCTGGCCAGGGCCCAGTGGTACTTTTGAAGGCTATCTGTAGATTGCAACTTGGTAACCAATTACAAAAAGTTTAGGAATCTGCTCACTGGCTTCCTGTCGTGGTCAGGCGGCTGGTGGGATGATCAACGTTCTGAGTAAGATGGGATTGAATCGCACCGGTAGGAATGTCATCTGCGCGCTCTCTTTGTCAGCGTAAGCGCCTGACTAGAATATCAGAATCCGAGCCAAGAGAACGATTGTTTCTCATCATCAGCGTTCAGCGCTCGATTACGGTGATCAATTAAATCGTCGCGGATCATCGACATCGATCATCGATGATCATCCAATCATCCCACTCCCAGTTGCATTTCTGGCTATGTCACGGTAGGCAGTGCTAGCGTTGAAACGTTGATAGGTTCATGGCCGTGCCTGATGGATTGGTAACCTTACTTTATTTCTTCAGTGCATTTGTTGTTCAATAAGCGCTAAGCGCTTATAAGCGATGGAAATAAACTGTCAGAGTGAGTTATTGGTTCATTTATGTAAGTACTATACCTGAAGTTGTTCGGCAAGATGTCAGAGTAAACTGAGTCTGATTGTGTACCGAGCCGCCGAAGTGCAAAGGCAAAGATCACAAGCAAATATCGAGATATCGAGTATGAGACTACTGGAATCTTCGAATTCAGAAGGATCGATCACCTGCAAATTGAGGTGGACAGCAGTGTGTCGGTGACTTGTGGCTCCGACTGATTCCACTTGCGGGTACTATCGGTTACCTGCCGTTGCTGCCGACGTCGGACATTTAAATTTAACAATGTGCCGGTGAGCGCTAAGCGCTAAGGCTCCTCGTGATTCGTCATGCCATGCCACGCAGCCATGGTGGCAGCGACGGCGGCCCGCCCGAGGCAAGCTGGTGTGGTCTAATGACCCAGAGTAAGTATGAGTTCAGGATCCAGGCTGCACTTGCGGATCGGCGGTCGCAAATGACACCTACAAGAATATTTCGGTGGCCATCTTTGCGGTTGAGTTCCAGTGTCGATCTCGTGCCTGCAGAGTAGAGCAAGTGGGACCAAGTGGAGCCTCGGATAATCTAGCTAATGTCGGCAAAGGTCATATGCATCTCTATCTCCATCTCGCACATGAACTCGGACTCCGAATAGGTGTAAATCGTCGAGCAGGATCGAGCAGAACTTCGTGGCCCGTTCCTCTCGTTGAGCCAGATGCATACTCTCTGTGAGTAGACCGTCGCGCAAGTTCTTGCAGTTAGCATTGGGAAGCTTGCTGCTTCTTCATTTTACGCAGCACCAGGAATATGTTTATTAACATAACACTGCTGCCTGTGCGAAGATCGTAGTCTCTGTTTCTTTGAAATGCGCAGTGCATTACAATGGTATGTATCATTAATCATAAGAGCATGTATCTATGAGGCTAACTTACATCGGCAGGATCGGATTATCAAAAGGACAATTATCATTGGACATTTTTGAGTAGCCAAGTCTCTTCTTGCTCCTTCGAACTTGGTACCCCTGAGGACCTCAGGAAGTGGTTTGTGTTACCGAACTGAAGACCTTCCCTTATATCACAGCTCCAAATATTGGGAGATACCAGGACGTTGGTTGGAGTGAGCTATGACTTCCTCAGCTCGTATTTTTTTCTTACATACTCGCACAACTATCAACCAGATTAAAACCGGTGGTTACGCAACCAACCCTGGCTTTTCGTCGACCCAAGGCATTCAAATTGCGATGTATTCGTTCTCAGACATTATGTTTCACTCTGATCTCAGAAGTTGGCATTCGATATGGGATGACGTCTATTCAACGTTGGAAGAATACGGCGCGAATTTGTGGGGCCGAAAGTCACTGGCATAGGAATTGGCAACATCGTACTTGGTGGAGGTATGAACGTCGACAGATATTTCAAACGTGCCAATATAGTGTTTTGTCATCTGATTTGGATATTCGCATCTGACGCGCGAACCAGTATGGACTGACAATTGACAACGTCGTTGCATACGAACTTGTTTTGCCTAATAGCACAGTCAACAACTCCGAGTCCAGCGACCCAGATTTATTCTTCGGCTTGCGGGTAAGTTTTGACATCTATATTATCGAGGTTTTGAATTCTCATACCGTTGTGAAGGGTGGTTTCAATGATTTTGTCTGTGGTGCTCTGGAGAAGTACCGCATGTAATACTAAACTTACTAGGAAATTGTTACTCACGTCATTCTCAAAACATGTCCTCAATCTCAAGGTTGGGTGGACGATTGGTCCACGGTGTATGATACAGCACCGTAACAATTATAAACAGGGTGGTCGTGCGTATTGTTCTACGATGCGGGTATCTTCGATGTTTCCTGGCGATATTTCTGCCCGGTCCTTTGTGTCCTAGGTCCAAGTTGTCCCGTCGAATGGTACTCTGGCCCTCGGTGATTATTTTTTGGTGGGTTGGGTTATACTTACTGCTGTGTTCAGTTCCATAGCGATGGAGAAGTTGATGGAGTCCTTGTTGAGCATTATTCCCAATGAGACCCTCGTGAGCACTCGTATGTTTTTATTTAGGTTGTCTACTGATGTGAGCGGCTAGTTCTACGGCGACAAGCTGTCAAATACCAGCATGCGTACTATCTGTTACGAGGTGGACTCCTGACCTTGATTCTATTTACAGCCACACTGATGTCACATATGCGCATCCGGATTCACGTAGAGGATACTCATACCTGGAGCTATACTTACGCATGGGTGAATTCCGACGACGTTCCCATATGCGAGATCATTACTGCCAATTCCAAACATCTGCAACAAGCAGCAATTGCGGCTGGGCAAGATGTCGGAAATGTGGTCCTGTATCCCAACCATGCATCTCCTTTTACATCTTTAGAGGGCATCTATGGAGAAAATCTTGTCCATCTGCGGGATATCAAGAAGGCTGTTTATCCAGACACCGTGATGGGGATTGCTGGAGGATGGGAACTGTAGATCATCAGAATTGCACGGTACAAGCTATGGGTAACCATCCAGAGATTCGATTTCATACATGTCATATCAATACATTGGCCAATCGAAACAGAATTAAAAGTGGATATACGGGAGCAATATCATACAAAGGTGTGTCCTGCAGATGGGATAGCTCAAAATAAAGTATAAGACAATTCCGTGGATGACTGACAAGCAAGTTTGGTATCTTCATTTTATCTGACTCACTCGTTTCGCGCATTTCAAAGTCCAGTTCGCGACTGCCCGTTGCCGAGCGTATACAAATGCCTGGACTCTGCGACCAAGTCGATGGGTTCTGTGCTGTGTTAGTAAGTTCTGCGGTGCAAAAATATGAACACGCACAAGCTCCGTGGTTTCAGGACAATCCTCATTGAGTATGCATCTTCACCATCACCATCTGATTGGATGGTCAATGATAGTAGCCGGAGGACCCAAGTGACCAACTCACAGTATCCGACCTCTTTCCTGTGGATTTTGAAGCCAAGTTTCTCACTGTACAGACTGAAGGCGGCTCGATTGGACTTGCGTACGTGGAGCTGAACGTACTCTATGTTGTATGATTCGATCATGGCCTTTTCTGGAGGAAGTTTAGATTAATGTTTTGCACTAAATCAGATGGCGTAACTCGAAAGCAGCATTAATCGCTTCGCAAGACCTAGCCTACGGTATGTTCGGAGTACGGATAGAGAGTTGACATGACCAACTTGCAACCAAGGGTATTCTTCATCTGGCTCTCTGTAGGGGATGATTGAATTAGTCGTAAACATATGTGCGCAACCTTCACCCACATCGACGAGAGCACATAGCCCACTACACGCCCACTGCTGTCCTCTGCGAGATACGAAATTTCTGGCCATGTTATAAAGGAATAGGCCCCTACAAATCTGGCGATGGGAATGGCGTTTTCACTGAACCAAAGGAGACCCACAAAATTTCATGTGGTAGTTCTCAGGGAGATTGTGCAAGTTGCATTGCTGTATCTTGGTGAGATCCTTCGGCTAAGCGCCGCACGTTTGAGTTATGGAACAGTGTTGAATGCAATGCTCAGTTTGCGTGGAATCAAGGCAGAAAATTAAGCGCACCTCTGCTCTTCGAATGTTCATCTAGAGTTTGGAAAGTATGAGGTATGTTACAAGACGCTAACGTAGGAGCCCTGTATGAGGCGGTGGAGCACGTGTTTTGGTGCGGCAGGCTGTGAACAGGTGTTTACAAAGCTTAGCGCCTGTACTCGTAACCCCACTAACGCAGGCACCTTCATTGTCGGCGTTCATTTCTATTGTTGAAGTTTAAGGTTTGCGCGTTGAGCGCTTTCGGATTATTACCTAATATATAAGTACTTGCCATCCGACTCTGAGGGGAGAACAGCAGACAGGATCCAAACCATCACTAGCACTGTGGTTCTCAGTACTTCGTGCATGAGGCCGACATTATCAAGTTTACTAGGCTGACCCCGATCACGGTAAATTGGATGAATCGAACCAAGGAATCTGGCGGCACGACACGTCTCATCTTTTGAATCCTCAGTCACTGGGCCCACCGCCACTGTGAGAGCGACTGAGTTCGTCTTGGAGATCGAGAAAATTACGCTTGTATAGACAAATGCATGGGCTGCTGCCTGTTTGACGCTTGTCGTACAACACCATCACAGCAGAGGTGGGTAAATGGTACGTAAGAAAATGATTTTATTCAAGTCTAAAAAATGACAACCCATTGTTTGCTGGTAAGATCGCCTGTCCCATCGGGTGTAATCTCCATTTATAGGCCAGGAATAGCTTGAAATCTTCATGCATAAGTATACCTATACCTTCACATTCCTGCGCTGCGCTGGAGACCCCCATTGTAGTTTAATACGCAAATATTGCGCCACCCAGGTGAGTGCAAGAAGGACAGGAACCTCTACTAATGGCCCAATGGTCGCTGCCAACGCCTGATCTGATCCCACTCCATACACAGCGATTGCTACTGCAATCGCAAGCTCCTACGCAATCCACTTGTTTAGTATATCATTCAATAAAGCGATCTGGAGACACGCACGAAATTGTTGCTTCCTGCGGTGAAAGCCTGCACCACTGCCAGCTCATACGAGAAATCACCACTGTCCGTATTCTTTTTGCGAAATTCTCGGCGAGCGAGAAAGAACACAAGCGCAAAGGCTGACGTCCACATGATCACAAAGTATAGGATCATTGGTACAAAGACCCGGAAAACAGGACCGAGATTCTGCACAATGTGGTGTCCTTGGTATGCAAACATAACGATGATGGTATACAGGAGACCGATGAGGGAGAGGGGAGAAAATCGTGGTGCAAAAGTCTTGTCAAAGAATTCCTTCGACTTCAGTCGAATGACTGTGAAGCGTGTGATGACACCAGCAAGGAGAGGAATTCCAAGGTACTGTTAAATCGTTAATACGATAATAATTCTGATATTCAGGAAACTCACGATGAGAACTGAGATTGCCACCGAACCGTATGCGAGATGAACACCCTGCTCGGTGTGTCCAACGACGTTCACAAACAAAACCGCATATGGTGAGTAGAGTATGATTTGGAGCACCGAGTTAACGACGACGAGAATTGCGCAGTATTCGCCATCCCCCCCAGCCAACTGATTCCATACCATAACCATGGCAATGCAACGAGCGAGCCCGACGAGGATCACGCCTGTCCTGTACGTCGGGAGGTCGGGGAGCGTAGCCCATGCAAGACCGAGCATAATAAGGGGGCCGATGATCCAGTTCAGAGTCATGCTTATTCCCATATGCATCCACAAACGTCTGGACAACAATATTCGCGAGAGGGCTTCATATTTGACCTTGGTGAGGATAGGCCACATCATAACAATGAGCCCTATTGCGATTGCTTGAATCCTGTAAGCATGATTCATAAAGTACTGAACATAAGTGCTTACGGACGGAGACGCTGTCGAATTTGACAGTGTCGAACGCCTGCTGCACGCCAGGTACAAATTCGCCTATGACTACCCCGACGACCATGCATACCAATATGGCCGGCGTGAGCAAGCGGTCTAGTATACTGAGCTTCTGGAATAGAGCTATACTGCTGTCAAAAGAGGGGCAGGATGGTTTCTCAATAAAACTACTGCACCTTGGGGTGCCGCTAGATCAAGATGGCCATTCTCCGATGTTGCGTGGTCTGTCAGGGACTCGGTTGGCCTCGAGGGTTGCTCGTTCGATTTATTGACGACACTTTCCTCCTTCTCCATGATGGTTCAACTTGCAAGAAGGGTTGAGGATACATGAGAGAGACTTGACCAACTTTTGAGCGTTTTCGATTTTGAATATCGTTTGAATATCGACTCTACTAACAGACTTGATTTTGAGTGAATTTATCCTTTTTTGAGATTCACAGCCGAGCTTCTGCCAAATTACACAAGTCTAATTGGTCGATACGTGGGAATTCCTTCTGCCTGACCTCCTAATACAACCCACGTTAATGGCAGAATATTTTGTGCACTGCAAGATTCTGAAGAAATTCCTGTGAGAGTAATTTCTATGATTTTGATTTCGACTTTGATTTTGACTTGGCACTGGATTAGTCAGGTATGCTATATATACTCTACTTTACGAACGGTCATCGATCATCTCCAGAACTAAGCACTATGCTTGCTGGAACAGTACCACCCACTGACAAAGGGGTTGTCAGCGCAGTATGCGATGCTTACAGCTCCATTGCGAGGGAAGGCGCACACACAGCATGTAAGTGCTCGATCACCATGTGGTCTAAATGCATCGTCTCAGTGTAAATTAGATGCTGAAGCAGTTGCGGAGGCATTCGGATACACCGTGGAACAGCTGAGGTCCATCCCAGCAGAATCCCACATGGGACTCAGCTGTGGAAATCCCGTGGCCGTGGCGTCTGTCAAAGAGGTACATTGTTCGAGAATAAGTCTATTCACGTTGTAATCGTGATTATAGGGAGAAACTGTCCTTGACTTGGGCTCTGGTGCTGGCATCGATGTCTTCCTTGCAGCCCAGAAAGTCGGTCCTAAGGGGCAGGCCATCGGTATGGACATCTCAACAGTGTGTGTTGTTCGAGTCGTGCCTTCACACAATGACAATCAGAGTAGGATATGGTTAATCGAGCGCGTAAGAATGCCTTCAAGCAAGGGTATAGACCGCCTCAGGTAGTCTTTATCCAGACGGAGCTGACACAGCCCCTACCTGTGGCAACCGCCTCCGTGGATTGCATTTTGTCCAACTGTGTAATTAATTTGCTTCCTGATGCAGGGAAGGCAGCTCTCTTGAAAGAGTGTTATAGGATCCTCAAACCTGGTGGACGTCTTGTGGTTAACGATGTGAGCCTCTAGCGCGGCGCGGTTGGTCCGGGTGATCCTGACTTTTGAGTGTAGATCATCGCGAAGAAGCTGCTTCCGGATACCATCCGATCTGACCTTTCAGCCTACATCGGATGCATATCTGGAGCGCTTCAGTTAGAGCAATACAGAACTCTTACAAAGCTTGCTGGGTTCACAGGTGAGTTCTGGTGTATGTAGTAAATGGTTGTGGCCAATTGGCCATCATACAGATGCATTGTTTGTCGAGACCGGCGGGGATCTCGAGGTCTATAAATCCGCTGGACCCGCATGCGGTGGCGCATCTTCAACTAGTCCCTCAACTAAATGTTGTGGGGTCACTATTAGCACTCTTCCTGAGACTACCATCGGGAACCTCAACGAATGGGCTGGTAGGAAAATAATCCAACATGAAGATATTGCAAACTAATTTACAAAAGCTTCATACCAGATATACGCAAAGAAAGTTTCCTCAGATAATGGAGCTGCGAACAAGTCGCCTTCAGCACTTGATCGATGGTGGGATGCATATCCGAAAGACTATTTAACTTCCGGTGAAGTTGCAAGTCTGCTTCGCGACCCTGATCGTTCAGACTATGCTATTATTGACGTTCGGGAGAATGATCGCGTTGTAAGTCGAAGACAGTGCGTTGGGTGGGCCGACTGATGTCGAATGACTACAGGGTGGTCATGTTCTGGGAAGCATTCAGTGGCGAGCAGACGCGTTCGCTGGTTCACTCGACAAGTTTTACGATGAGTACGGCAAGACGAAGCAGGTGATTTTTTACTGTGGGAGCTCTAGAGGACGGGGATCTCGATGTGCTGCTTGGTGAGTAGTACCTGTGCGGTGTCTGTCTTGCTAAAAGCAACTTCAGGTATCAAGATTATCTAAACGGTGAAGGTAATACGGAGTCGAAAGCCTATGTTCTAGAAGGTGGATACTACGGATGGAGATATCCTGACCTGATGGATGGAGCAAGCAGTCTGTGAAAGGCTATATACATGTACGGAATACAGGGTTTCAGTACTAACTTAGTATTGATAAGTGAAGTAAGACACATTCCCTGCAGATAGCATCTCAGTCCAAGAGTGTCGAGGACCCTTGCCCTTGTGACACTACAGGTGATTTATACGATATGTAAATGTGACCATAAACCTGTATTCGGTTCTGCAGAAAGGACAAATACCGGTCAATGACACAACCATGTATCGTACTATGTATAACAGCAACGTTGACCAGCCACTGACTAAGATAAGGAAAAGATCAACTCAAGACGATGTTATCTCCAAGTGTCTCGGGGGCGCAATACCACCGACCATAAGTCCAGCGTTTTGAAATGTCTGCTGGCAAATAGGAATTTGGAATTGGAACATAAAGGAACTTCCATTTCGAGATAGTGTGATCGACTTCGAGGGAGTGGTTCCGACGTGGTGATGTGACTTCGGCGAGCACTAGGTTCATCAAGTCAGGGCTTGACTTTCATTACCGTGATGAGTCAACTGACCATTTTAAAAATACCCATTTGAATGAGGCATTCCTTGTGCTGTGACTTCTTACAGGGGAGGACTGTGCCCACCGTTCACCCGAACGATCCTTCCTCGGGGCTACATATTGCGCACAAAAGATGCGCAGCAGGGAAAAAAGGGAGACACGATAATCAATTCGGATCGCACGACAGATGATTATCGATCGCCTGATATGATCGTCTCCCATACGGCATGTAGGCGCTAATTAATGGAACGAACCAGGACTTACCGAACAATCAGGCCATCTATGATTAATCTCCTTTTGAGCGCGAGAGTGGATGCAGGAGTGCATCAGGTAGCGCGCCGACCGCGAGATGATGGTTTGGGGCGAAACCACCGAAAAGCCACGGATAGGGTGTATTGGCAATCATTTTGAATAGGGCGCAGGCGCAGCTCGGACATCGTTCAATTTACAGCGATCGTCGAAAAACGTTTCTCGTTGAAGGGCTTGAGTTTCCAGAAATAGGCCCAAATCAGATCTTCATAACACGTTTTACGTCCACGAAGGTGCACTCGATCCGGTAAGTGGAGGCGCGCCAGCAAAACTCTCGTGAGCGACACGTCAAATAATGCGGTCACCCGACTGTATGTGGTGATGAAAAGAAGGGAAATAACGTTTTCGGGAACGTTAAGTGTCAGCGCCACGAGTGGTGTTCTCTGTGCTCGGAACTAGACAAGGTGAAGTCGGTGTAATTTTCATACGGATTTCCAATGCCAACGTGCCAAGGGGAAGAAAACTGGTCGAAAGAACCCAAAAGAGAGGAGCATCCAGGCGATAGCTCAGAGAGCCCACCGACAAGTATGATCGCAAGAAGTATGAAGGTTCGATGACCAGGGTGGGGCGAAGAGAAGGCGTTTCTGGAGCAGTACTGCCAATGGGGCTGTTGACAGTTGCAGGGAAGGTTAAATATTCTTGACACCACAGTGCGTGCATGCAATGAGGCGAGCCACATTTCTGGGCCATTTCCACTGTTTCCGCAGTGGCCACGAGGCAGTCTTGAGAGCTGCGACTGAAACCAGTGACATCAGACTACCGGAGCTAATCAGCCATGTGTCTGATGAGTGCCCTCTTTCAAATGATGCGGGCTAAAGTTCTGCCTTGACATGGAAAGTTTGGACCCGATTAACGTCCTCGGTCTTATAAATTTTGTTTGCATTTCATCCTGGAATTTTTTGATAATAAATCAGGGCTTCTCGTTAGTGCTTATGTCTTATATTGCGTGGTTTGTAGATGTGACGGCTGTACCCTGGCCAGTGTTATTGCATAAGAAGGGCCTCGGCGTGTGCGGGCGAGAATGTTGAACGTTAAAGCGTTCACGGTTAGTCGTTGGGTTAGCGAATAGTTTATCTGGCAGGATGCTGGTCAGGTGGGAACAAGAATCAAATAAAATACCCACTTCGCATCTCCTGCCAATCACGGAATAAAGCACACTGACAGCGTGCTTGTCAGCACTAGACGCTCTAGGTCCGTCTCTTAGTTCCCACTAACAATTCATTAGAAAGCTTTACTTTTTGTCGTCTTGTCCCCTTTTCAGCACCATCATAAGCTCTTTACCAGCGATATGCCTGCAATTCGTGAACATGATATTTACCCTAACGATTTGGAAGATGACGGTGAGCTTTCCTTTGCAATCATGTTCAATGTCATTATGCTCATGCTAATGAATGCAGATGGGATGCCCCCACTCGTCGACAATCCAAACACATCAATGTCTTATACTTTTTTCACTGATATGACACCCATTACTGCTTTCAGTGCTGATCCGACTGCTCTTTGCGAGAATGCATGGGACAACCCAGCGTCCGCATCTCCTGTGGAGTTTACAGACTCGCTTGACTATCCTGCAACCCAGACCGCTGATCGCGTCTCTCATGGCAAGAAACGGGACGCTTCGTACATCCCACGCCCACCCAATGCTTTCATCCTCTTCAGATCGTCCTTCATTCGGAGCCAACAAGTTCCGGAGAAGGTGGAGGGGAATCATAGCACCCTGTCGAAGATTATTGGTCTGTCCGTGGTCAACGGATCTGTTCGTTACTGATGTGTTTACATATAGGCAAATACTGGAAAACTCTTCCTCGCGAGGAAAGAGAAGTCTGGGAGGCCAAGGCACTCGTTGCTCAGGCGGAACATAGGAAGCGCTATCCAGACTGGCGTTTTAGACCTGGGGCTAACGCGCTTGCGAAGCTCAAGGTTAAGGATGGTCCCGGAATAGCCAACAGAAGACGAAGCACCCAGAGTACCAAGAAAAGCCGCGGAAATGCCGAATCGAAGAAGAAGAATAAGAGTAAAGATGAAAGGTGTTCGATGATTGCGGATCTTCTGGTGGAAGGCAAGACGGGCGCTGAACTGGAAAGTGCGCTTAGAAATTGGGAGAACGGAATGAGTAGGGAGGTTGAGGTGGGTAAAGGTGCTGTTGGCAGGGATGGTGAACACGATCATGAGGGAAGTGATGGGGGCAATTGGGTCGAAGCTTTCCCGACCACCAATCACTTTCAGATGGAGTCAGTCCAATTCCCGCAAGGCCTCTACCATAACGGTCACGTCACTCAGGTAAATACCGATGGCTGCGATCATTCCGCCACGAGCCAACCTCGCTGCAAGACTCCACATGACGATCGATTCAAAGTACCTCTTACTGCGATGTTCAAGCGTTCTCTGTCCGCACCTGCGAGGCGCTTCGCATCTCCTGCAGATGTTGTAGGCCACAGCCGCAACAACTCTCTAACCAGTAACTTGACTGATGTCTTATCCGACACTGCAAGTTCTCCTGCCAGCGTTTGTGCCCCTGCCGCTTTTCCCTCAGAGCAATATGAAGACCCATCGGTCGCCGTTTACGGCGATTCTATGGGTCACTTATCGCCTCTTGTTCTGCCGTCAGGACTAGGCAATGATTCCCCTGCACGTTGGAATGACGTGAGTTCTATCACAATTATCTTCTTCATTGTCTGTGCTAATTTTATATCTTTGGCAGCCATACAATCTCCTCGGAACTCAATCGCCCGTCGGGTCGTTATCAGACTGCCCTGATCTGTCATACGGACATAGTCCCTCCGTGTCACCAGTCGACGTGAGCTTTGGGAATTATACGTTCCCTTCGCCGACGCTGGCGGCACTTACTGCAACAAAGCCCGAGAATATCTCTGCTGGTCTTGACTACCCCATCTCATACGATACCCAGTGTTATTCCTCTTACTCTGCGCTCAAGGGGTGGGCAGATGGTCAATGCGCATCTTTTGATACCTCTCCAGAAGGTTTCGTGCCGCAGGTCTTTGTTAACCAATACGCCGACACACCAGCGATATACGAATGGTCCCCTCTCGATGATACCATACGTGCTAGTCATGCTCCCCAGCTCCATAACACATTCGAAAGCAGCTACTTCAACGGTTTCGGATTCTGAAGTTCAGTCCTCCCCTGAACTTACGTATACCCCCTCCGTGCGCCACCTCTCTCCTTCATAGACTTCCGATGATAATGAGGAACTGAAATTGGAATGTACTACCAGTGGTTCGACTTGGTATGATTTTACCCTATGCATGTGTTTTACCCCCTCCATAGATGATCTTCTCCTTGTATTGACTGCTATTATTGTTATGCTTTCATTCATCCCGATGTTCTGTACTATGCAATCCCCTGTCTCATTTATGTATGTTGTTTGTTTTGAAGCGACGTTTGTACGATACTAGTAATGTGCTGCCATGTTATGTACTCTTGGACAAGTTAAAGCTACCCTTGGCACCTGCCTGGGGGAGCATGTAAATCAATGCCTAAGGCGCGAGATCAGATCTGCTACATACATAGCCCTTGACAACTGCAACTTAGTGACGGTGATCCTAGTTCCTCGAAACCACTACCACCACTGAATATTGAATGTTGGACAGTCCTCTTCATTGGTTTGGGTTCGCACACAGTGTGGGGGCTGATACGGCTGGATCCTAAGTGCTATTCCTAGCGAGGGATTCGGAAGCAAACTATAAAACCACATGTATCACATGCCATCATGGCCACAACGTATAGCCCCGGCTTTTAATTTTGAAGGCGTCCTTGACAATGATGATTCGAGACTTCGAGTCGCCACTTCCTCCCTGACTACCATATGGAAATTCTAATCCAAGGTCAGATAACGGGTCTTTACCGTGCTGTGAACGGCTGGCGTACGTACGCCTTGGAAACCATCCCCTTGAACTTGTTCAAACTTTGATAGCTATCATCCGAATATCCTTACCGGGTAAACTTTGAAGTTAGATTGACTGTTGCCTTGGTACGGAGAGAAAGAATGATATTCCGCTATCATGATTAGCTCGGGCTTGACGCTTGCCGCCGTGTGGGTGGCGTTTTGGGGTGGTGCCATGCAAAATGATCAAACAAGTATGATTTGGCAATAGTAACAAATGTGACGGTGGATGGAAAGAAATGAGAGAATGTATGTGTGTGTAAGTGAGTTCGACCTTCGTTGATACTGAGTACTGAGACCTCGAAGAGAAATGCTAGAAGGCCACAAAACGCTCAGCGCGTTCTTCTGGCAGGCTCCGAACCGGCGCCGTGCTCATGGGAAACGCCACACCACGATGAATTGTTCTACCTTCTTATCTATCGCAGAGTTCCAGACCGGACACCAAGAACGATCTGATGGAACGACGGAAAAGTATGTGGTCACACAGCTTTTCATCCTTAAGTTCACTGTCGTATACAATCAGCCGTCTTTCGTGTGCACAAGTGCCACGGCAAGGTTAATGATTGCTGAGCATTAACGAACCCTAAGTTATTATTGAATAAACTGCTGGATGATGGATGCGAGTTTACCCGACCCTCGCGACGCTTCATAATTCTCGCTCTCTTCTGCCGTGATAGCATCTTAGGAATCGAGGGAGATTTAAGCGCCGGGACCTTGGCCCACATTTAATGTCGGAAAATATTTATTCACATGATGAAAGGAAGCTCACGATTTTTCTGTCATCCACTAGATCGCCGACTGAGCTACTCAATGAAGTGTTGTCAGTGATGGCTTGGAAAGCGAAGCTTGAAGTCCGTGCTAACCAGAAGATAAAGGTACTCGTCATAAACATGAACATCTGCACTAATATCTGCGGCCACTTAGCACGATGTAAACACCAACAACAAACTTTCATACGGTGAACTTGTAGTGTCTACTGCATCAAGACGTACATACTGTAGCGGGGCGCTCTAGTAGTACAGGCCGGGAGTGCAAGGGGTCCTGGCTCGTAGTCGGTCCTCGATAGATTGAGCCGCAGCCTCCCGCCACAGAGGCTGGGCCTGGATTTCCCTTGCAGTCCGTGCCCGTTCCAACACCGCACTTGCAACATTGCTAGAAATGAAACTATGGCTGTCGAAAGAGATGATACGGATCTCCGAAACAGCTGCGGAATCTAGACAAAAGAACTGGACGTAACCACCATTGCGGTAAAGGCACGTCTACACGATAGACCCACTTACACACACGAACGATACCACCACGGACCCGTGGAGTAGCAGACTTGTGCATCTAAAACGGCCGGCGGGAGCGGCGGACTGGTGGAGGACATCCATCAGGGTATTTGCAAAGTAGGGTACTGTACCCCAACTGGACAATAATTGGATTTAAAAAAAAAGGCACGTCTCAAGGTGCATGACAATTGGTGACTCACCGTTTTGACCACCCCCACCCAGTTTTCGGGCGCTTCTTCGGGCGCCTATATTTAATTCGTACGTGAAATTAGCCCAAAAGTGTTTAGATGTTAACGAGAACATCGTACACGCGACTTCAAAGCTGTAGATGACACGAGTGGGGGTAGGCTTCAGAGTATGTGATCCCCGGGCATCATTATCAATGGCGAAGCGCTCCAGCTTTGTCTAGCACAGATATTGTGAGCTCAGTCAACAGTAACGTACACAGACATTACCAAATACCCCAGGAATGATATTGGTGGAGAGATTGGACTATGAGGAAACGTCCTTTGTGCAGCACCAGGATTTGCACTCGGGATAGGCTTTTCCAACAACGCTTGAGAACATAATCGAGGTTGCTTCACGGCATAATGTTGAAACCAGCCTTGGGGGTGAGGAAGTCGTGAAAATGAAAGAGACCTCTCTTTAAATGGAAATTGATGGACTAGCGAAAGACACCAATAATGTAAGGAGACAACAAAAGAACTAAACACAACAAAGATCAGATAAGTGTTCGCATGCTGCAATATTGATGACCATTAGCGTTAGGAGGAGATGCACAGCAGAGGAAAAGTAAAAAACGAGCCCAAAATGGGAGAGGTCGTGACTGAGTGACCGCTGGATTCGGCGTGGTAGTACTAGTAGCAGGAGCAGTGTATATCGAGGCGGCGGCAGGCTGAAATTGCGATTACGATTCGTGGGCTTGGTTGTGACTGCCATTGCTGCTGCTGTGTTTGGCTTGCCTTGTCACGTTCCCGCCGTCCAGCAACAATGAGTGCCTAGGCAGGGAACGTCGAATCACAGTAGTTGGAAATGCACCTAAATAAAAATGTACTTGTTTGTTCCGCACTACAGCAATGTCAACAGTAAAAGGACCGTCACGCACTTCCATGGACGATTTTCCAGCTGACCTGAGCTGAGACCTGCGAGTAAGATTTAAATTAGTATGATGGTCTTCACCAAAATGTTATGAGATTCACACTCACATAAGGAGTGAGTAGGAGGTCTTCAAGGTTTATTTCCATTAAGATAGCATGAACATCCTACACGTACACATTCTTGTCATCACAACCGGTGACTAGCAGCTTTCAATCGGCGGAAAAAGTGTATTCCAATACATATTCGTGCTGCCCGGGCCGACTGGGAGGTTTGTGTCAAGATTCCATACTCGGGCTGTTTCGTCATTCGATGCACTGGTAAGGAGGCGCTCGTTCTGGGTAAGCAACTAGTCGAACTTGAAGCTGGATATCGATGTGTGACCCCAAGTTGTAGTAGTAGTGGCCAAGTAGTGGCCTCCCATTCGAATATCCTAATCAGGTATACACCGGAGATAAGCGCTAGCTTCCGATGTCTGACTCTACCAAGCTCATAACTACTAATTAACAGCTCGCCTACCTTACCATCCCAGATTTCTACACCATCTGCCTTACGTAGTATTTTCCGCCAGTAGCGGTTTCGATTGCACCTAGAATGATTTCTCCGCTCTCGATTTCTCTTCCACACACTTTCTCGTCGTAGCTCAGGATTCACTTATTTTCAGCACAATGACCACGTATGCTCAGTTTGCCTTGTTCGTTTGGCGACGACCTTGTCTCAATGTCCTACAACCTTACTTTACCGTCACTACTTCCGCTCGCGACAGTGTTGCCGTCTGGAGACAATGCTACGACGGGCATCGCTGCCTCATCCTCCTCATCTCGCCAGCCGTCGTTTATTCGTTCGTCACTCTCCAGATTCCATAGTCGGAGTAAGCTGTTGTTCAAACGTGTGGCGGTGTGTTGTCCACTGGGTAGGCTCACACCTGTCCAGTATGTCCTCGCATCGTCTGGCGAGGCGTAATCGCTAGCATTTCTCGCATCTTAACGGTAGAGGAAGACACGGGAGTCTCAGTCCCAGCCGACTCAAATCCTGCAAGTAGGTTTTTCTCATGATCAATTCCTCGTGCACTTATATCGACACTAATTCAAGTGAAAACAGATAGGCCCGTAGATTCACCAGCAGTCTTTGCCATTGCTTTACAAGCGTTCGAATTTAAATATCCAGAGCTACTGCTCTTGCATACATTTCCGTGATCTGCGGTGTTTATGGATGCAACAGTTGCTGCTATGTTTCTGAGATCTTTTACGGGAATCCGAAGTTACTGGTAAGCAAGGGGTCAGCTTTACCTTCTACAAGTGCTTAGAGTATTACTCACAGGAAAGCACCGTTCAGATGAACTCCGTGCACAAATTGCCAAAGCGAGGGGCACACCTTAAGCGAAGGCAGTGGGAGTTTGGTTTGAAGTCGGGCACCTGCATACATACTTGTAGTGATCCTGGCTTTTGTACGGCCTTCAAGGCTTGAATACTTGGATTGTGCGTTAGCGCTTCACATGGCGTGATAGGATACTGTTCATTAACCTTGTTAACTAGCCACCTTGAGAGCATGTTGTGTGATGCTATGCGTCAGTTTCTTACCATTTACGCGCCGAGTGACTTGAAGCAGGCACTCACGATTCAGTGACTGAAATCCTCCCCCCACCACAATGACCAAGGCGAAGAAAGCGATTTTAAGCGGTCGAAGGTAAGTGGCAGATTGTACTGTATATTTGAAAGTCTCACCCATGTATTTGACTCAAACATAGCGTCAAGCAGCTCTGGAATTTAGGAGTCGAACGCGGCTCAACTGCTAGGCGTCATTATTACGGCTATCAACGCTGCGAAAGACCTTGTTCCTCTCAACTTGGCAAAGGGTATTCTCGGAATGCTCGCAAACATTCTGATTATTGCGCAGGTGTGACCACCAGAATTATTCGTGACAAAGTACTGAGGTCTGCGTAGTCGAGAGCAAGTCCGATTAACATGTGATAGTCGACATGTGCGATACTATCAATAGGGTCCTTCAGACGGCCACTGAGATTGCTACCAAAGACGATCTGCAAGGATCTCTCGCAGAAGCTTTAACGGAGCTTAGGGAGTGAGTCAAACCAGTTTAATCATTACTGGAAAATGAAATTGACGACATTGTGCAGAACAGTAGACTGCATCCATGATGATGTAACCTCAAAGAAGGGACAAGGACTTTTCAACGTAGGTTTATGGAACTCCACCTCAACTTCTGTTGCTGAACACGTAGCAAGACTGAAGAACAGCATCTCGGAATGTCTGCAATACCACATGTATGACAACCATCTCGCCCTATACCCAAACTGCTTCACCTCACGCGCACACATCCCCCTGCTGACCCGGTACTGCCAGAACCTCCATGTGAACCACCCCTCCGGAAGACAACCTAAACTATCGATCACTATCCATTTGCACCATCTCTGACAAGACTCGAGACACCTTATCCCACCTCTCCCAATTGGAAAACCGATTACCAAAATCCGGCCAGCCTATCCACACCATGACTTTCACAAGCCGTGGTGCGATCATGTGCAGGAAACCGTGGGATTGACCTCATCAGGTCTGGTGCAGTCGGCGAATCCAGTGGGCCAGCGGCTGCGATGGGTGACGTCCCAACGTGCAGACCGGTCAGGCACATGTTTGGTCGCAGAACAACTTGATCGTCGTCCTCCAGAGGTGCCGCACAGAGGGCATCGAGTCGCACGTCTAAGCAGAGCGCGACGTTGTACAGCTCATGACACCGCCCCACGAGGTAAGCTAGGGCATACAGGGATATGGGTGGGTCACACATTGCTAGGTCAATGAACTGGAGGCGTGGACATGCGCGAGCAAGCGTGGCAATGTCAGTGTCTTGGATTGTGATGGTGGTGTGGATGACGAGGGTCTCGAGATCTGCGAGAGCGGCAGGGCGTGCTAAGAGGGGATGGAGGGCGAGGGATGAAAGTATGTGGTAGTGATCATCATAACAACTCTCGATGAGACTCATGTGCTCTAACTTTGTGTAGGTGAGAAAGTTGAAGATGTCGGACCAGATGCTGACTGGGCTGCAATGATGCGCATCAATCGTTATTTTTTTGAGGTTGGGAAATCCCAAGCAACATGGATCAGAATCCGTCCTGAGAACAGCGCGCAAGAAAGATGCAAAAGGGCTCAGATGTTCGCATGAGATAAGCAGGGTAGTGAGTGCCTGAAAGGGCTGGGGCACACGGAGAGCAGTAGGGATTCCTTTCAAGCCCATCCGGAAGGCGAGCCATGTGAGGTGTGGCCATGGAGCGATAACATCAAGCAAGTCATTTGAAATGTCACAGCATCTCAAAGAAAGTTTTGTGAGACCCTCCGGATAGTTGAACAGGAGTGACTCAATCTCAGACTCGATTTCAGAGGAGTCATCTGCGGTCATGACGCCCTCGACAAAGTCAAGGGCTTTGAGGCTTGGTATAGCGGTACAGAGGCCAGGGAAGACAGCCTTACGAAATGATGCGTCTGAGATGTCTAGGGAGAGGGAATTGAGGGTGGGTAGGAGGAGGTTGAGGCAGGGATGGAGGTGAGATTTCTGTTGTGCCATGCGAGCGAGTCCAGCTTGGGAAAGAGAAAGCCGTCTTGTGGCGCGTTTGCAAGGAAGAGTGCGTATGCAGCGTCATTATTCAAGGAATCGTTAATGTAGAGCATCTGGACACGTGCAGCGCGGAGGACCAATGGGTGGAATCCCGCGTGCGCACGGGCAGGGGAAGCCTCGCATGATAGAACTATTTCGGACTTAATAAGAGGCCCGGTGCCCTTCAGGTAAGACCAAAGGACATTGAGTGCTGGTTCACGAAAAGCACGGCAGGTGAGTGCGAGATGGAGGACAGAGCGTTGACCTCTCGAATACGGTAGGAATGCAGGCGTTATAGAACGTCCATACGATGAATGCCTATTGAAACCCCATGGGTCTTCGAATTGATTATTCAACACAAAACGAAAGATTATTTCGAGGATCTCATTGAGGCGAAGACAGCGGTGCATGTCGGGATACAAGGACTAAACACTGAACAGAGTCCAGATGTCGGAAAAACTGCGTGTCACCGTGTCGAGACTGACAGTGCCTGTCTGGTATTGGTCAGGTCAAACTCATACCCAGAGTCAGCGAGGGTGTTCAAGGGGCGACGGTGAATAGGGGTGAATAGGACAAACTTGCGTACAGTTCCTGATCACTTACATAATAACGCGAAGGGCCGCGCCGCGCCCCGCTTGAAAAAACGACAAGGCAATGACAGTGTGGGCTTTAGTTTTGGCGGTTATAACCGGCAAAACCGGCAAAACTTGGCAAAACTCTAGGCGGTTAGCTAGAACGTTATGTAGACTATATGTATGACATTCCTAATGATATCACATCTTAATGTTAGTGTTGCCTCGTCCCATGGCTGTCACCCTCGCCATTATAATTAACCACCTCAATCTCATCTATACTATAGAACGGTCTGTGTTCGACCCCATCGGATCCAACTCGTCGAAATCAAAAGCATTTCCCACGAGCACTTCAACTTCGTTCATACTCTGAACTTCTCAGTCCTTTTCAACTCTTCGAGAGTTGCAAATTCAGCGGCAATGTCGTCAGGCGAGATACTCTCTAGACCAGCGAGAAGGAGTCATCTGCATTGCGAGGCTCAGTCGAGAGCGGAGGTGCCCATGCGAAGGATGCTTCAAGATCCTGTGCAGTCTCGACAATCTCTTCACGAGTGTGCATGTGAGCATGTCGACAGCGGGTGGACTTCCCAGCCTCCGCAGCTCTTATGGCGCTGTGGTATCGAAGGTTTGCATGAATTTTGCCGAGTGTTTCAAATGTGTCAACTAAGAGATTACGCCGCCGTGCAGATTGTGTTGTGCCGAGATCAGAGAATGTGCGCTCTTGATGAGTTATCAGTGTCGCCGCAATGTTTTCATTTACACTGGTAACAATGTGAGCTGTTGTCAACTCGTTCCAGGCGCTCGAAATTGTTGTTGATCAGTGATGCGAGGGGGCGCCTTCCAGCATGCACCATCTTACTTTAGGGACGTCGTTTTGCATGTTCTCTTGAATTGAAACTATGTTATCAGAGAGCTAAATTACATCTCCACCAGTCTGGACATCCTGGATTTCTACCAAGTTTTGCCACCCCCCTTTTGCGTGAGTTCTGCCGAGGACCGGGACACAACCAGTTTTGCCGAACCGGTTGGAAAAACTCGGTCAACACTAGGCGTGAGTCTGATGTCGGACCAAGATAGGTGTCGGTCATTGACGCGGCCGAGTGCCGTTATGATATAGTTTAGTAATTAGACTTCCATTGGACTTCCATGTCATTGATCTGCTAACATATGACCATTCAGCGCTCAGCGATCATGTTGCCAATTGCCGTGTACAAGGCTGCATGGCCTAATATTAATTCCATTCTACCCCCTACATAATCGGGTCCCAGCTGGGGGATTCGTCGCGGTAGGTGAAATAGTAAGTAGCTGGCCTCGTGATGGGTGCATCTTGACAAGCCTGAGTTTGTATAAATTGAACATGGTTCGCAGATAGGACTATTATCTGATCCTTCAAGCCCCACTACAACCGTCCCACTCTTGAGTCGATCGTCCTCTCCTAGAATTAGACCATGTTAACTCTCACCAACATCACTGGGCTCGACCTATGTCTTGCTTGTGTCGGAGTGTATCTGCTAAAGCAGGTGTTCAACAAGAAGAAACCTGCCGCATATCCACCTGGTCCTCCGGGGTGGCCTCTTATTGGGAATGTCCTGGACGTGCCTCACATCAAGCCCTGGCTCACCTT
Organism: Suillus subluteus; assembly: GCA_016647755.1. Lineage (NCBI taxonomy): Eukaryota > Fungi > Basidiomycota > Agaricomycetes > Boletales > Suillaceae > Suillus > Suillus subluteus. Next base: position 64,868 of record JABBWI010000360.1, read on the forward strand.
CACGGAGTGGGGCAAGAAGTATGGTGAGTGCCTCTCGTTTGCCACAATCGTGCATTTCGAGGTCTTACTATCCGCAGGTGATATTTTGCATATTGAGGTACTGGGTCAACACATCGTGGTGCTGAACTCTCTCAAGATTGCGATCGACATGGGACAACAAGAGCACTATATACTCTGATCGTCCAATCTTCCTGTTGGTGGCGAACTTATTGGCTGGAAAAACGCTACGCCCTCCTCCCTTACGGCGACCGTTTACGCAGGCACCGCAAAAACTTCCACAACGTCATTGGCACGCGCGCCGCTATGGGCATATACAACCAGGTCGAGGAGGTCGAGACTCG